>CM031590.1:5843465-5868465 GCA_018467065.1 Ephestia elutella
AAATGCGTCACTTGTTATTGGGGATATTCTTTGAAAAACAATTCAAAATATCCAGTTCATGTTTCCAGTGTCACGATCAGGAATATACTGCCGCTGTGGTGTAATCTAGGCTTGTCTTATAATATAACCCGGAAGTCGTGGGTTTGAATCCCACGGGGAGCATGCTTACTTTATTGTTACCAAATTGGTTAGGACTTTGAACGCTGATTATACATTATTGGTCGGGATAACAGCCTGAAAAGAGATAAACCTCAGGGTCGTTTATTATATTTTATTCGTAAAAATATAAGACCTAAAACAAATATAAAGAATGATTAGAAAAAGGTAACGTATTGTAAACTATAAATTTAAAATCACTTTTCAAAACTACACACACTTACCCCGTACGTAAGGGTCTTATTAATATATTAAATTTAAATCAGTAAATCTTCATAATGTAATTAATGTAATAGGTAACTTATAGAAACTGGATAGCGATAGAAACTGGGCCAAGAATGACATCCAAAATGCAGAATAGAATATGAATCAATACAATTTAAATTTGTGACAGATGAGATAGGTATGAATGTGCCAGCGCACGCAAAATAGATCGAAAGAGGATCAACGCGTTGCCGCGTTACAAGCCTAGGTTGGAAGAGGCTGAACATCAATCGTCGCGATGAAAAATGGAGCCTTCATTCCGTAGATATAATAAATCATTGCCAAATAAAATCTTTACTATCATCGACATATTAAAACGTTTAATGACGTCGAAGGTGACGCTATATATCACGTCGCGGTCGTGTCGGTCAACAGCAAAAATTAAATTGTTGTACATATTAATAAATCTAAAACCGGTTATTTAGATTTATTTTTAAGTTTTTCTAAAATATGCGGGAATATTTTGATTACGAGCATCCGACAAACCTAGCTAATATTCAAAGACAAATATCTAACCAAAGCGAAGAGGGCTAAAGGGTCTTATTGTTTAGAAAATATTAACAACACTACAACCAATATTGAACATTTAGAACGACGAATGCATAAATTAGACGCAACGCGTGATACAATCTGTAACCGACGACAAAAAGTGGCAGTGGTAAATCAATATTAGCATTTAGCATCGAGATATATGTTAGTACATATATCTCGATGGCATTTAGTCAATTCGAAGTTCAGACTCGACTGTGCAGATTTGAATAAATTAAGATGAACTGACAAGGACACGGTCTGGTCTGGTGTGGGGCCCGATTGTCAATTGTGTCGCGAATTGACGATTGTTTGCAGTTGCATCCCTCGGAGTTTCATCAAGTGATTTAAATTAAATACTCGTGACAAAATGTGTTTGTTCTTGGATGATATGATCATTATTTTAGTTACATATTGAACAAACGTATCCTTATGAACTAAGATTAAATTAATTAATCTATCTTTTCACCTTTATTCATCCTTTTATTTGTAATTCTCGATGGAATTTGAATCATTTCAAACAGAAGCATCTGTTTCTTACCTTAGCGTTAAAAGACATGATTTAAACTTATAAAGATATGAACTAAATGCAATATTTAGCTATGTATTATGTGTGTCTATACCAATGCAACTCCGGATATCCCACAGTCCCTCGGGTGCGAACTTGCTGTGTAGACTGAAATTGGACGCTACAACCTTAATAATGTTATGTGCAAAAGCAGATCATGGATCACTGATATTCTCCTGGGTACTCATTCCTCAAACCTATTTACTAAGCTGTTCTTTTGTTTAGATTCTGAATTTCAAGGGTTTATATAAATCATCATTCTACTTTTCCTCATTTGTATTTATCTGTCCAGCTAGCTCCAAACTCTGCAAAAATGCAACAATTAAAACGTTTTCTGGTTCTACTCCAAATGGCCAAGGTCGTTCTATTACAGTATAAGTTATTAATCGCTTCTATGTATTTCGTCCGAATGATGTAAACTTTTGAATGTTTAGCATAACCGGTCCCGGTGTCCAAACGTAATCAGAATCACATTCTGTTACGGTGTGGTTGCGAAGATTACCGCATTGAAATGAAAATATGAAGAATAGAATAAATAATAATATCTAGAAAATAATATAATAAATAATAATATTCTAATATTCTATAATATCTTCATAATATATATATATATTATGAAGATTTACTGATTTCAATTTATGCTGTTCTGCTCTTTGCGTATAGTTTTTGTTACATTTCAAGATAATTTGCTGGCTACGCAAGGTTATATGTTGATTTCGTTTTGTTGATTTGGCGGTTTTCGTCTGTTTCAATAGCATGGAAACTTCGCCTATTGGAAATATTGATAAGCTAGACAGGAATGTTTTAAAATGAAAACAAAATACCGGATGTGACGCAAATTGCGCCCGAGATGCGATCAAGAATCAGATCAATGACGCATGTGCAGAATATAATACACATCTTGTTATAAATTAACCCATTTTCATTATATATCTATAGGTAGGTTCTATACTAACAATGTTAAGCTTTATTTCGTAATTTAAATATGCGTTAGGAAAATTTACTGATAAGCACGTGTTCTATTCAGAAAGGAGTTTAGAACAGCACCTATCAAGTTATACTCCAGTAGCAAACATGCGCATATTTTAGACGTGTTCAAACTGTACACAATACTATGTTGATTGCTGATCGATAACCACCGCGTACTTAGACAATGATTTGTAGCTGTCGAACGGCAAAAGAAAGTTCCATCCGTTTTTGCAGAACATTACCGCTTTTGTTCTCGCTTCCTTTTCCTTTCTTTGCTCTACTTCTTGTTTTTGTCGCTCTTTGTAAACTGTTATCTGCTTTCGATGTTTGCCGTCCATGTTTTGATTCCAATGTTTGTTTGTTTTCAGGTACTGATCAGTTGCTGAGCCAGTAATAACATCGTTAATTGATTCGTCATCATTCTTTAATGTTATTGAAGCCTTTTATGTACCTTGTTTTAATTAATCGGCGGTTAATTAAAATTTTATATCACAAGTACGTTTCAATGAGTTTATTACACGCAAGATCAAATCTAAATGATGTTTAATTTGTTATCTTATAATTTAATGGGTACATAAATTGCATTTAATGTTTGAGTACATTCGTAGCTGATATCAAAAACTCCAATAATAGTAGCATGTCACACGCAAACTATTGCATTGATTCTAAATAGAATCTACCTATGCGTGACATCTGCTTTACAGCCACGTCTAATGATCCATACTGACCCTTAATTTAACTGCCATAAGGTTGATTATATGGTATTTATTTTTAGACGTGAGCTCCTAGTTGCATTCGCATTGTACCGCACAAAAGATTATTGAATTTATGTTGTCACAGTCTAATGCATGCCATTATTAACAGATCATTTGTCACGGATATTGTTAAAGTAGGGCGATGCGACGGACCACGAGAATTTGGGGTATGTTTGCCAATTTTATTTTTAGATTTTATCTCCCGGTGCGGAAACTGTAGGTCAGTCAATAACAACCTTTAGAAATACAGATACTTACCATACGCTACGCTACCATACGCTCTGAGCACTTCTTTTTGGGTGGAAAAATTACACGTCCGTAAACTACCAGATGATGTGACATGAACTTTTACCAAAATATGAAAGTTTCATTTACACTATCAACTTTTGCAAGCGCGACCGAAGTTTCACATGGAGCACTTAGCGATTCCATAACCTGACCGTTGCCACAATTGAGTTCATCTTCGGTTACATAATTATCATTAGCCAGACCTCCAAAAATGCCAGTTGCATGACTTTCAAGTAGTGTCTCATCCTTTCCAAAATGTTTGTCATGTGGTACATCGCTGACGTTAACCTCTAAATATGCTTATCAGTTTCGATTTGCCTTGTAGGTACTTTTATAATCTACAAGAAAGCATCAATAAGAATTGGTAATAGAGTTTTAGGGTTTAATAAATGGCCAACGTGCAGAGAAGGGATTGTCCAGGGCAAGAGTGCTTTCTGCTATTTTATCTCTAACTTTGTCTGAAACTGTATAAATACCTCCGACCATGTAAAACTAAACATGACATAAACAGACGTTTTCGATTGATCTGTTTAACAAAATTTTGTGCATTTTAGTGAAAATGTTTTTTGAATCTGACACAAACGCGAACCTCTGTATAGATAATATTCCATGGGAAATATGGTAAAATAATAAAATCGTTCGATATTCATATCGCATTGATTTCGCATTTGTATTTTTAATTGTCATTAATACATACATTATACCACTTTACCACATATGACATACCTGAGTGAGCAGGCCATCTATGTAAGTACAGCATACATCATAGAATTATACATAATTGATCTTTGCGTGGGAAGATACCAATCATTGTTCCACTCAAACATGTCTTGTTTATAGGTACGGTCAGCCAAGTACGCTGATGATTCAACCAACTCTGTTCTTTAAGCAAAATGTTTAACGCCAACTAGCATTGAGTCAATTTTTAGGGTTACGTACCTCAAAAGGTAAAAACGGAAAAATAAGATCACTTTGTTGTCCGTCTTCGTTCGTGCGACATGTGCCTCAACCTCAAACTCAGCTAAGCTAGGTAAAGAAAAATTGAGTTGATTACATTCGGATACAGCTTAGTCTAAAATTGAATCCAGTATCCAGTTGTATTCTTATATCGATGACTTGCATGTTTGTCATTGACTGTACATTTTGATAGGGATAGCAAGTTCGCGCATGCGTGGTCTCTTCTTACCTACTTTTGGATCTTTTGTGCCCGCTGCCCTTGATTTGAAGGTTTTCATCTTTCGTTTACTTATATGGGATGATAAGTTTGTACCGTTATTATCTGTTAGTCTTTGCAGTTAAATACGTTTAAATTAATATTAGATATCTTTCAAAGAATAACTTCACTTCTTTCGTGATGATGTTACTTATATAATTCAGAAAAACTTTGGCTTCAAATTCCTAGGAAACTATTGTAGTATATGTTTTTGCCAAACTAGCCACAGATTATATAATAGTTACTGTCTAGCTAAAACAATTGCTTTATTACTCATATGTATCCCTGAAGAAAACTGTCTTCGAGCCCCTTATTTCAGAAGTGGCCTGCCTTTCGAATCACGGATAACATTCTTCAAAACGTTTGTTAAATTCGTTAGTTGTTTTGTTGGTAATATTAGAAAAGAGAGATATTCGGGATGTAAAGACTCAGGCTATGTTGAACTTGATCAATAAAAGCCCTACTGAGAACGTAGATAAGAAACCACTAGCGTAATTTCCATTGCAAGTTAACGATCGGTGCATGGATTTGCATGATTGGAAGATGCTTGTAAATGATTAATCGGCAGAGAAAGCCGCTCCAACGAGGTCTAAATCAATTCTGACTGACACGCTTGTTATATTAATTGTTACTAGTTAGTAGGGTAGACCACACAGACTTAAAGATTTTCATCAAAAAGTATGCAGCGGTTAAATAATTTAATGCGATGCTTGTTCTTTATTGGAAAAGGACGAATTACTACAAATGACGTCACTTCTCTTGTTATACACATGTGGAGGGAGGGCACTGTTCCTATCTCTCCCTCTCACCATGTCCTGTCCATGTGACGCAAAACCAGTATGTTTACAAGCAATTGGAGTTTCTCCCTTTCTTTTGCCAAAGAACATCTTGTAGTGATTTTTTTGTCTATATAATTCACGATCTATGGTTAAGATGTATTCGCGTATTGTAATTATTGTCTTTGTACCTCTACAGTAGTAGTATATTAATTTCATTCATATACAGTTTTATATACAAACACTTAAAAGCAATTAAATTTCGACAAAAATGTAAATTAAGTAGAGTTTACTAACATTTTTCTATTTAGTTATTTTCTTTCTTGCAAAGAGCTAGTTTTAAACACAAAATATTGTTTCAAATACCACAAAGACCATCCGGTTCTGAACTCTAGAATTCCACCAAATGGGAAACAAAGGCATGTGTTCGATTCAACTTCGAATGTTATGGCGGGATCGCTAATAGCCCTTCGGTTTATGGCTATGAAGGGCTAACGGAACTCCAGTTTGAGCCGGGAGTATTGGCAAAGCTATTTGGTTGGTTGAACAATAAGCAGCACAAATTAATTGCTAAGCGAGCGGCGCGACGTAAGTTTTGACCATAAAGTTCTTGACCGACATAAGTTTTTAGACATAGCCACAGGGCACTTCATAGAAACGGGGCGTCATACGAATATATACCTACTACTACTTGAAATGAAACTGTATATCCGTGAACACGTCAATGTGTGCGTTTTCATAGTCATAGCGTCCCAATCCGCAAACGAACGGGGGCTACGCACGGGGTACGCCATATTGCGGGGGCAGGGAGCTTCCTTTCTGTACGTAGTACTTATATTAATTCTGTGACATAGCGCGGAGAACCGATGGCCGATGGGGGCAGAAAGGTTCTATAATGGCGACCACGCACCGGCAAGCGCAGCGACATGGACACCTACCGACTGAAGCAGTGATGGTCGAGTGGTAATGACACCCGCCTGAGATCGGATAGGACCCGGGTTCAAGTCCTACCTGTGCCACATGAGTTTGTAGATCAATCTGACTCATGTATGGTAGTTTTCATAGACCACCACTTCCTTCCGGTGAAGGAAAACATCGCGAGGAAACCTGCACATTGGATGACTGTTTAGTTTACTGGTGTGTATACGGCTACTGCCACTAGATGGCGGTAGTCGTAAAGTCATGTCAGAAGCCTTTAGGCGACTTGAATAAAATCTGATACCAGTGTTAGTAATGACACACTCGATAAGAAAAAGATGACCTACCGACGAGATGGTCGGTTGACCTGAAAAAGGTGGCAATAAAGCTGGATGCAAGCCGCTTCAACCCAAGAAATCCAAGGGAGAGGCTTAGGTCCAGCAGTGGAATTTCTGTGGATGTAATGATGATGATGGAAGTTTTTAGAATAATACGGTTGCTGTAGTCTGTAGTTCTGGATCTACTAACCGAAATATTTACTTCTTTCAATGACAATTTCAGTTCTGTCACTATTATAACACCTTTATAACACCCCTACTTACATCCCTTGTTGCACATCGAGTGTTAAAAAGAGATTCGCTCTACATACATAATCACATGAACAATTGTGAAGAATCGCAGTGCTCCGGCAATATTTCAAATGCAAATTGCATTCGTGCTTGACTAATGAATACCTCAGACTTCATTTGGTTAATTTACGCGCCGTATGTGAATATCCAATTGAGACGGAGGCAGTAAATGCTGAGAAATATTTGCTTTTAATAAGACAATCGAACTGATGAAATGTTCTTTTAGTATGCATGTGTGTAATTATGAAATCCACAGATGCAGTGCAGTAACGGGATGTAAAATCACACTTTATGCCCTCATTTATAATTATTTATGTACAGACAAACAGTATGAATACGTGAATGATATTGATGATGAATCCGAATGATTTCTATGTTCGTTACTCAATGGAAGAACTACTAAACGGAACGAGTTGAATTTTGATATTTCTACCTCGAAATTTTATGATTTTCTACGAAATCATATAGTTAAATCAGATGCTAACTTTGGACGAGTGTTTAATCTTTAAAGTACTACCTACTTTTGAAATTCAGGACACCAAACCCGATTTTCATTCGTGTCACTCTCTGTTAAAATGTAAGTGTATTGAATATGAAAATCCGTAGAAAACAATCCGCACACCGCGTCGTGTGCGGTGCATCATGCATACTGCACAACGTTGCATACAAATGCAGCTGTTTGCATTCAGGGAATACCTCTCCACGACACTTATGGATTTGGGCTAGGATTTCCTTTATATCTCGAACACTGGTGTTTCTTTGAATCAGCACTAGAAAGATCTACAGGTATACTTTTTAAGCTTATTTTTTTTATTTTTGTGCATTTCAGATGCAGTTTACTTTATTTTTTCACCATGTCTAATTTCTATATGAGAGTAATACTTTTTAGGTGTTTCACAAAAATGTTGGTTATAAGTAACGATATATTTCTGTTCAGATTATGAATCTTAAACTCCAAAATAAATATTTATTATTGTGTTTACCTGACTAGAAAATCATTACTATGAACTAATAGAGTGCCTAAGGGCTGCTAATAGACGTCTTAGTCTATGGGTATAGGTTCTTTGTTAACGTACCCTTATAAGCTTACCATGTCCGCCTGGCGAAAGTAATCCTGCAATTGTATTCATCATTATTAGAGAATCATTTGTCTAGAATAACTTTGTCTATAACCTATAAAGCATAGCTTTCTAACCAGCAGTTCTCTAATTAGCCACTGAAGACAGCATCAGATAGCATGATGAATAGTTATTGCTTCGAGAGTCCTTTCTCTCATTGCACCTTTAGTGATTGGAAATCTAAGGACGGGTTCCTACTTAGATGCTTTGTTATCATAATACTCGGATGCTGATGGTAAAAAAGCGTAAATATCGAAGGGACAAAGTCCCTGAGGCGCTGTTAGTCGGTGAGTAAAATTTCAACGCGTACGAGATTGGTAAACATTAGCTGTAAATTTCCTATCATAAACCGCTGTTCCTACGGTCATTGATTTTTCGGATACGATACGAGGAACGAATTGATGAGTGAATGAAAGTAATTGCTTTCATTAGACTGTACAGTACATATTCGTTCACCGATGATGTAGATAAAGGTGTTAAATTACTAGTCATTCTGGCTCAACGACCAAAGTGAGTTTTGGTCTCTATTAAGCAATCAACCCAACCGACGTCATCGTCAACTAACACCATAGCGCATAGATATGGCTAAAAAGAAAATGCAAAGAACTATGTAACATGTTATATTCATCATCATCAAATTTAAGAGCGGGGCTTTTGTCAGTGGAACTCCACCGACAAGAGCCCCGGTCCTTCCATTTTTTCTCTCTCCATTGCCATATGTTTTACTTCTTGATACGACCAGAAGCTCACTTTATCGGAAACTGAACAGCAGAGGAAAGCTAGAGAAGACACGCGTAGAAGACATTTTCAGCATAATTTTGTTCCTAGACTTGTTGTAGCTAGTCATGGCCGCTTCCAGGCTATTAAACTGTTTAATAAGTTGCCTAAATATTTGAAGGATGTTTATAGAGAGAAATCTTTTAAATCAAAACTTAAAGCGTTTCTGTTGGAAAAGTGTTTCTATTCTGTGGAGGAGTATTCAAATTGCTAATCTAATATTTTTCTGCATGTATTTGAGATGTATTTAAGAAGAAAGTTGTATGTAATAAGAAATAACTTCCAATATATCTTAAAATTAATGTTTTTATAATATTATATTATATTATATATTATATACTAGCTGTCACCCGCGGCTTCGCCCGCGTGAGTTTCGCTTAGATGAAAAGTATTTTTGTGTTCCAAACAGTTTCAGATGTTTCGGATCTTCGATTTTTATACGTCTACAGAAAATACTTATCAGATTAATCAAGTTTTGCTAAAGCGCCATTTCCATAATGTTATAGTGTAGCTGGTCTCTTGCAGTTCTTTATCAGATGTTCCAGATCTTTAATTTTTATACGTCAGCAGAAAATGCTCATCAGGTTGAACGGCTTTTCTTAAGGCACCATTTCCATATTTCTTATGGTTTAGCTGTTCTGTTATGGTTCTTCATCAGGTGTTCCAGTTTTCAAAATGAATTATAGCCTATATGTTGCCCAGGCTTAATAGCTATGTACAACAAAAAAAGTTTCATTCAAATCCGTCCAGTAGTTTTCGCGTGAAACGCGTACATACATACAGACAGACAGACAGATAGACAGACAAGAAATTCCAAAAAATTTTTTTTGCTTTCTTTTGTTCTTTTTAGGTGTCCCTCTATCCATTTTAGTCAAAAATACTAAATGTACAGACAAAATATTTTTACTGTTTTATTATATGTATAGATTATAATATTATACAATGTATATTGTTTTTCTTTATGAAGTGGAAATATCAAATAAAGAATATCCTTTATTTGCCTTTAGTACCGACCTCACATAAGGTGGTTTAAAGAAATATAAAAATAGGACATAGGTATCACATTTCTATTATAGAATCTTAAAATTAATTCTGTTCAATGCCTAATTAGGCTCTACGAGTATGATCATTCTAAATATAAATTCAAGCTCAAATACTCGTTCGTTACATAACCCCGTCACAGATACGTTAAAACCATTAACCCTGTTCTACCTTTTATTCTGTAATTGACAATCATATTAATTTGAAGCAGAGTCAATTTATCATTATAACATTAAAACCTGTTGACCCAGACACTTGACATTTACACGGGAAAACGCTGATATATAACTGTTATATAACTCGTACTCACGAGTATATAAATTTAGCCCGGGAAGTAGTGTCATGACGTGCAAATTTTGGTATCGGAAGAATTCACTTGGCACAGGTGTTATATACATGAAGTTAAACTAATTTAGCCCGGTAGCCATCCACCCCCCCCTGGTGGGTAGGTAGGGGGGGCATTCAAAGGTACACGCCGCCGCGCTATAGTTAAAAAATCATATCAGCTTCTATTTACCTATCACCTCGAGTTTGGTGTCATTTTCTAGTAAATCAGGCATGAGGAATTCATTTTTGAGACATTTAGTATATAGTTTAATAGAAAAAAAGGAAAATATTGACGAAAATATCAATTTCGGTATGTTATTTTTTTTATTCAACTGTCAATATTTTTGAAAATCCTGAATTTTGTGCTAATAAAAAAATACTATATTAAAGCATATTTATCTAGCTTTTAAAAAATATATACTTTAATATATAAAGTTATCATAGATGTTTCTGAAAAAAAACTGACATGGTAAGCGGCGGTGCCTAGGAACTTTTACAGTAGTCTAGTTTCTCATCCTTTTGTTGACATATTAATTTGGTTTTATATGCAAAATATACAGAATATGTACTTTACTTAGTTATTGACTGTCTCTTATGGTCTGATGAATAAATAATAGTATTTTTAGGGTTCCGAAGTAAACATGGAACCCTTATAGTTTCGTCATGTCTGTCCGTTTGGCTGTCCGTCCGTCTGTCCGAGGCTTAGCTCAGAGACTATTAATGCTATCAAGTTGTAATTTGGTATAGATATACATATTAATTACGCAGATAGAAATGTAGAATAAAATCATGAAAACAAAATTTTTTTAGGGCGGTTCCCCTACGGCTAAAGAGGGGATGATTTTTTTTTATCTCGATTATACCATCGTGTGGGGTATCATTTGATAGGTTTTTCAAAAATATTATGAGTGTGTGAACATCATATTTTGATTTAGGGATCCGTTTGTGAAATATTTGACTTTAAAGTGCAAAATTTTGTCAATGTGGTGAAAATGCTATGTGAAAATACCTTCGTATACCGCTTCACTTCTCGACAGTCGAGCAGTGAAGCGGCATGTGGGACTTGGACTCACTAAAAACACCCCGGTGCCTCTACATACCAATACTGAAGAGGTGGGAACGGTGGAGTTACCACCAATCTTCCACACTCTCCAGCCACGGCAGTGACCTTCAAATGTCACCCTGCATCGAGTATAATTACTCCGCCTGCCTTAAATAATAGCCTCTTAAAAACGCGGACGATGGACCGATTACCAGGTCCATCGCCAGCCATTATCAAGGGGGCATAAGATGGGCATAGGCCCTTCTTCTCCGGCCCGGCCGACAGAGCTTGTTGTTGCTCTGCCTCTTCTTTCTTTGGCATTATAGTCTCGCTGAATATCTATGCTTTATTGTGACCTAGGGCGCGATTTTCTTCACGCCATAAAAAGCCCCAGAAAGAATTTTTGCCTCTAGATCCCATGACAAGGACCCAACAAGAATAGAAAGAAACAGTGCGATATCCTCGTATTGTACAAATAGCCCTTTGGGGTCTACGCAACAACATTATGCTCTCCTTTTTTAAATCATCTGCGCATATTGGGACTCCATATAATGCCATCGACCGTACGACACTAGTATAGAGGCGTCGTCGCGCGGGTGTATTGGGTCCTATTAGGCAGTATCCTGGACGACGCACGCAGATGCCGATTTCAAGAGTTTCGGAGCCATATTCTTGAAATGATCGGAAAACTTCCATTTGGCATCCAGGATTAGGCTTTATAGTTCTAGGGTTCATTCAGGCGAGGTACTTCATAGTTCCACCAATAGCGATATTGACCCCATCTACCATCTACTCGCATTTTCTGGCGGTGCATGTCTAGTACGATAAAAACATAGGGCATGGGATGCGGAACGCCACATGACATTTCCCAGCATCGCCATCCTTCTTTCCCTGGGTACTCGACGTGCCTTTCTGACAAGTAGGAGTCCACAATACACAGCACACTCTACATGCACACCCTAGTAAACAGCTCTTAGGAGATGCAGCCGAGAACTGGCTTCCATCGGCGGAACATTCTCTAGCTGTCAGTCTTTTTTAGAGAACAGTGCACTTGCGGATTTGGGATAGGAAATAGAATTAAATAAATGGACACCAAAGTGGACTATTGCACCAGTTGTTGCTACCGCTTGGCGTGAACTGATTGGTGCAAGCCACAGTGCGGTGTTAGGTGCAGCTGTCAAACAAAATTCAATTAAAATGAACCAAATTATGCCACTGTGGTGGAAAATGTCGGTAATATAATAAAATAATTGGTTAAGTCCGTATCGGACCACCATTGTAGAGTTCCGAAGGTGCCTGCCTGCTTACTCTGTACAAATGTGGATACATCAACTCAAATTAACTCCCAGCTTTATTTAACTAATGACTATAATACAATGTATATATACCATACCATCATATTCAATGAAATATGTTCCTGCAAATATTTTTCATACTAAAATCGATTTTGTAAGTTTATCGTCTATTACTAGTTAAAGTGTAAAGCCTACATAATAGTGATAGTTTTCCTTTTAAATTCATTATCTTTACTACGTATCATGACTTTTTCCCGTATCCACCGACAACTATTTTCCTATTCTCAAGGGGGGGGGACTTGACTCTTAACAAAATTTTGCATTTTAAAGTCAAATATTTCACAAACGGATCCCTAAATCAAAATATGATGTTCACACACTCATAATATTTTTGAAAAACCTATCAAATGATACCCCACACGATGGTACAATCGAGATAAAAAAAAAATATCCCCTCTTTAGCCGTAGGGGAACCACCCTAAAAATTTTTTTTTCATGATTTTGTTCTACATTTCTATCCGCGTAATTAATATGTATATCTATACCAAATTACAACTTGATAGCATTAATAGTCTCTGAGCTAAGCCTCGGACAGACGGACGGACAGACATGACGAAACTATAAGGGTTCCATGTTTACTTCGGAACCCTAAAAATACTATTATTTATTCATCAGACCATAAGAGACAGTCAATAACTAAGTAAAGTACATATTCTGTATATTTTGCATATAAAACCAAATTAATATGTCAACAAAATGATGAGAAACTAGACTACTGTAAAAGTTCCTAGGCACCCCGCGTACCATGTCCGATTTTTTTCAGAAACATCTATGATAACTTTATATATTAAAGTATATATTTTTTTAAAGCTAGATAAATATCCTTTAATATAGTATTTTTTATTTGCACAAAATTCAGGATTTTCAAAAATATTGACAGTTGAATAAAAAAAATAACAAACCGATTTTGATATTTTCGTCAATATTTTCCTTTTTTTCTATTAAACTATACACTAAATGTCTCAAAAATGAATTCCTCATGCCTGATTTACTAGAAAATGACACCAAACTCGAGGTGGTAGGTAAATAGAAGCTGATATGATTTTTTAACTAAAGCGCGGCGGCGTGTACCTTTGAATGCCCCCCCAACCTACCCACCAGGGGGGGGTGGAAGGCTACCGGGCTAAATTAGCTTAACTTCATGTATATTACACCTGTGCCAAGTGAATTCTTCCGATACCAAAATTTGCAGGTTCCATACATTGGATGACACTACTTCCCGGGCTAAATTGTATTCATTTGATGTAGCCGTTTCAGTAATAAAAACTAGAAGTTATTGTAAATTGCAATAATTTTTATTTATCAGTCTATCTTTTGCCCTCGGTTGCGCCCGCGTGATTTTCCTTTTTTACCCATTTTAACCCTTTCGTAAACTATTCTCATACATATAGTAACTTATCCATTAAAAGGTTTTATGCGCAAACGATTTGGAGGTAAAGGATGTGGCAGTGAAATCTGAGCTTTCCCAAACTGACTCAGTCAGTCAGGTACCTGCACTTCAGTAGCAGTAGTGGTCATGGCATGTCAGCTTCACGCACTTTCGCCTGCCATACAGACTTACACTTTCCCCTTCAATTTGACGTGGATTCGGATTACTTGTGAATCAGATTAATTTTTCAACGCCCTCTCATCCGGCTGTGAGATCTGAACCATGGATTCATAAATCAATATATCATCTTCTGTAATAAATCTCCAGTGATAACAATCGTATTATGATGCCAAAAATTAATGTGTGTCCATGTAGTAAATACTAAATAAACACTAAACCCTGTAATACCTCCTCAATAATTGCTGTTCAAGATTTTCTCAACACATTAACTGTTTCAGATACGAAGCTTTTAGCCTCGGTAGACCAACCTTTCAGATTTCTGTGAAGTAGATCTAGGCATTGGAGAACATGCTATTTGAACAGGCCCCTGATTCTACTAATTACTATACAAACATACTCTATCGATCGTGCCTCAGTTGTGTCTCAAAACCCAAAGAAATCGTAATAAAACATAGAAGTCTTACAGAGATCTTGTTGTAGAATCGCTCCCCAGATCTCTCTAAACAAACCACACATCTTGCCAATTGCATGCCGCGCACGTATGGAAGTAGTCTCGCCATTATAGGAAACTTGAGCATTTAGGTTTCAAAATATTGGTACTTCAAATAGAAGGTGTGCAATGTGCCATAGGAATATGCGTATGCCATATCGTATTCCACTCAGTTTTCCTTCGTTAGTGTCAGGTTAATTTATGAATATTCACTTATACGACTGCAAATGGCATTTAATAGTTCTGCCGAAGATTTCAACTGTATTTTATTGCTAAGATTCGTCTTTTTGTATGAAAATTTGATGGATCTAACATACTTACGGACAACTACATAATATTGTATTTCTATGGACTTTTTATATACATTTTGATGACATTGACATATCGTATCTTACTTTAAAGAATCTCCCAACATATTCTATGGCAATAAAGCAATTCAATCTCCTGTTCAGCATTGTCTATCGAGCCTGTCCATCATAAATAGTTACCACCTGCGGGCACACCGCTACTGAATTGCAAACCACTAACTTACTTTAAGGGGAAGTTACCGTACACCTGGTGTTAGTTACCGGTTAGTGTTTATACGTAGTTTAACAGTTTAAAATGTATTGATGTGTGTGTGACATCTTCCTCGTGCTTTACTTTCAGTATTTCTCTTCTTGCCTATAGTTGGAAGTGAATGTGAGTGGAGTTATATCTATTGGACGAATGCAAGGCTTTGTCTTTTTTCTTACTTAAAATACCTGGAAGAAAGTTATGGACTTCTGAAGGAAGAAAGAATGAAACGTCAACTTATCTGACTCCTGGAGAGGATGAAGAAGAATCGCGTACTGAAGAAAGCTTTTAATTATTTATTTATTTATTTGTTTTAAGTAACAGGTATGAAAAAGCACAGACGTAGGCAATATTTGTTAAGATTCAACACTTTTATTTGGTATTCTCAATCAATAAAATTTTTAGGGATACAGAAAATGAAAGAATTTCCATCTCAACACAATAACACAGACGAAGCCGCGGCAAAAAGCAAATTACATAAGGCAAGCGATTAATCACACACCTACACAATCAAAAGATATTGCGGATTCGTGAAATACTTAAAGTTAATCTGCCAAATCGCAAGTCTTTTGATTTGGATCAATAGGATTATCCAGCATTTCTTCCACAGCCACATCAAGTAATCGGCTGTAATTTTCGACTTAATTTATAATTTTTTTTTCTAACCTCTTGAAGTGGACAAAGGCCTTCCCTATCAAGTAATTACGTTTGTGTTCGAACTTCGAACATGTTCGGCTACCGAACATTTTGGCGGCATTCTTGTTTTCTTATCAATACCGGTGAATTCAACGACCTCCTTTGATAACAGTAATGAATAATAAGTGTTCATTATGGTCTTTCCTTTATTAGTTTTAATTTAAATATTTACTATTCTTGAAGCCTGAAAAGTCGCGATAAATTTATTTGGAGTCTGTGCCCACTTACTGAAACTAAAAGCTATAAGCTCATGCGGTAATTTATGATTAATCTTAAGAACACTCCCCTTAAAATTGGTATGAAATGGCTTGAAGTACAGTTACACCCGGCGTGTGTTGTGGTGACAGGCATCGTCCTCGGATGATCGACGTTTCCTCTGAAGTACAAACTAAACTATTCTATTGTTTTCGGTGTTATTCAAACTTGCAACGAACTGTACCAAGAGCAAACTAGATTTGATAGTAGGTGTTCAAATTTTTGGTCCGAAATCAAAAAAATCCACCAAACAACCAACACATTTTAGTCATTCGCAAATAACTAATCTTATGAATGCGCATTTTCCAACATCAAACAGTTTTGCTTTTGGGAATAAAACAGCGTTATTTAGTAAAAGGAATCTAAAATTATGGAATGGAAAAGAATAAATCGATTTCCTTTGGTTTGGTCTATTTGGTTTTTAATCTTGCCATACCACAACACGACACTTTTTTTCTGTAACTCAGGCAGTTATAGTTTATTACATATGCAAAATACAATGAAATTCGACAACCTAACCTATGTAGTCTATCTAAAATCTACATTATTCGCTGTCGTCTGTATAGCGAAGTTTAGAGGTCGTTTCCTGCAACATAGTTATATGTTTTGACAGTTATGATAATGTCCGCCACTATGTTTTGAATTCAATGCGACGCGTGAACAACATAACACGAGATGTTTTCAATACAATGTGATCTTCCATTGAGATTCATATTAGATTTGTCTTTGTAAAGGGTAATCTCTAATTTTTGATCTTAACACTTGTATCTGTTGTTGTTAATACTAATGTTATATATATGTGCAGAGCAACTACGCTCTGCTGCCAGAAAATGTGGCAGAGAGAATCCGGACAAACGAAGCGGCGGGAAGAATTCTGTACCGGAACTTTACCGGGAAAAAATCTACCGGTAAAATTAAGTACCGGGAAAAAATCTCCACGCGACACCACGCTTGTCCGACTAGAATCTAACTTAAGCTATACGCAGTCTGCTACCACCGTAGCTTATGAAGGGAGCTACAGGGCCCTATATGATAACCTAACCTATAAATTAAATACAATTGAACACTTACCAAATTAAATCTTCTTTCTCTTCGGATCCAAACTTGAGTGTCTTCGGGAAGGGGGAATTCCTAATCACCCTACCTAACCCTTGAGATCTCAATTCCCCAGGACAAATAAATAGATTTCTTCCCGTAGTTTCACTCGGGAACAGCCAGATGTGAACAGCCAGCCACGTTTCACCTCTCACAAGAAAAAGTCACCATGACGGGTACACAAACACAAAGTTCAATAGTTATTTAACAAACAGGAAATTCACAAACACAACTCAAGCTAATTAGCAATCAAAGAACGCGAGACCGCTCCGCGTATTAAAATCAAACCGATATCGCCCGGGACAATGCAATGGCGGACGCCATTCACGCTAGCAGTGTGAAAACCCCGAACGCCCTCTGGCGGCAGCAATGCGAAACGCCTGCGTTTAGTTCTACCCAATATATTACAAACATCCCCCCGTCCCGGTCTGAGAAGCAGACCGCTAGCTTACTCTACGGGAAGGCGGGCGAGAGAGGTCACACCTCTCCTTAAAATCGAACCGTCGACCAACACCTCAGCCACACGCGGAGTGCCATCTCCGCCAAGAATCAAACGTAATATGCGAGCTCGTCGCCAAAGCAATGAGGGCAAATTTGCCTCTTTTAACAATACTAAATCACCCTCCCTGGGAGGCTCAGTCCTGTCTGTCCACTTCACTCTTTGCTGCAGCAAATGCAAATATTCAAGCGACCAGCGACGCCAAAAGTCCTGGCTCATTTGCTGCAACATTTGAAAACGCGACAACCGATATACGCGTTCATCCTTCCACGGGTATTCGGGCAGGGCATTCAACGGCCCTCCCACCAAAAAATGACCAGGGGTGAGAGCTTCCAAGTCATTTGGATCTGGAGATAGCGGACAGAGAGGACGAGAGTTGAGGACCGCCTCAACTTTACAAAACACTGTGGCCAGCTCTTCAAAAGTTAGAGCCGTTTCTCCGATAATGCGGCGGAGGTGGGTCTTTGCGGATTTCACAGCCGCTTCAAAATCCCTCCCCAATGGGGGCAACTTGGGGACTAAACTTCCAGGTTATTCCCCTTTGGGCAGCAATTTGACTTAAACTAGTACAATTTTTATCAATAAACACAGAAACATCCTTAAGATAATTTACAGTTCCTTTATAGTTTGTGCCATTGTCAGACCTAATAAGGGAAGGTAGACCTCGACGCGAAACAAAGCGATCCAACGCGGCGACGAAGGCCTCCGTAGTCAGAGCCGATACCACCTCCAAATGGACAGCCTTGGTGGCCAAACAAACAAATACACACAAATAGCCCTTCACAATACGGGCATTACGAAAGGGAGAAGCCTTGATCGAAAAGGGACCGGCAAAATCGGTTCCAACGCCGTCAAACGGTCTCGAAGGTCGGATTCGATCAGCGGGCAAATCACCCATCTGTGGTTGCATCGTGGATGCCTTCAACCTATAACATGCAATACATCGAAACAGAACACTACGGATTGCTCTTCGGGCTGACAAAATCCAAAACTCGCGTTGCAAGATAGCCAACAAAGCATTGCACCCAGCATGGGCGTTACGAATGTGTCGATCAGACACCAAAAGCTGCACCAAGGGTCCGCCCTTGGGCAACAACAGAGGATGGCGAGTCTCATATGGAAGATCCGCCTTCCGGAGCCTGCCTCCAACCCGAAGAAGCCCATCCGAGTCGATGTACGGGTTCAAACGAGCGACCGCGCCCTTCAACTTAGCGCGTCCGTCGCGCAAAATACGAAGCTCTGACTCAAACCGTCCGGTCTGCACGACACGGACCCAATGCAACAATGCGCTCCGGCGCTCTTCTGCACCTGCAATCGGCTCCAACCGCTTTGCCTGTGGGTTTCTACAATTATGTATGAAACGCTTAATCCAACTGGTAACACCCAGAAGCTTATCCAAGCTGCTATACCGAGCAAGTAGCCAATCCGGCTCCGACGTCGTCTCAGCGACTACAGCATGTACACGGAGCCCAGTCAAACTCAAAGAAGTAACATCTGTCTGACAGACAGGCCAAGATGTTTCTGATCCCATCAGCCACTCTGGACCCCACCAGAGCGGGTGTGACACCAATTCTGGTGCCGTACAACCTCGGGAAGCACAGTCCGCTGGGTTAAGCTCTCCCGGCACATGTCTCCATGTTATATCAATTCCAATATTTTGAATTTGGGAAACCCTGTTTCCAACAAAAACCTCCAAGGTATGTGGGGCCGCGCGCAACCATGCAAGCGCGACCTGGCTATCCGACCAGGCGAAGATGTCCCGTATCTCGACCGTGGCCGCCAGCTCACTGGCAACGTGATGCAACAATTTAGAGAGAAGGTGAGCTCCACTCAACTCAAGCTTGGGAATAGTCAGCCTAGTCCTGATGGGGGCGACCTTGCTCTTCCCTAACAAAAGCGAGACATTGACCCGGCCATCGGCGTCAACTGTCCGCATATAGACTGACGCGGCGTAGCCTCGCTCCGACGCGTCACAAAAGCCATGCAGGCTGGCTCGATATTTCCCGGGGGCAATATTCGACGAGGCAAGGCAATCCGATTGACTTCCTTAATCGATGAAAACAACTCGAGCCAATCATCCAATGGAGGACCAAACAGCGGCTCGTCCCACGAGACGCCCAAAGTCCAAAGTCTCTGAAGAAGACACTTCGCAGAGAATATCACTGGACTGATCCAACCGCTTGGATCAAACATACGGGCTATTACGGACAACACCGTTCTCTTAGTCCAGACCTTTGGTATTTCCAAGTCCACTTGGAATGTAAAAATATCGGTTAGCGGCTGGTACTGCATGCCCAGCACCGCTATCCTGTTGGGATCATCCACATCCTCAAACAGGTGAGGGTTCTGTTGGTGATCCTCCGGGATCCCTTCTAGAACTTTAGGCTCATTAGACAACCACTTACGTAGCTCGTAGCCACCTGTCTTCAATATTTCAATCAATTCATCCCGCAGTAGGAGGGCCTCCTCAATACTTTGGGCTCCGGTGCACACGTCATCAACATACAAGTCACGTGACAGCACGGAAGCCCCACGGGGAAAGCGGATCCGTTCCCGCTCTGCCAATTCAAGCAATGATCTGATGGCGATATAGGGACTAGATTTCAAACCATACGTGTTTGTGTTGAGTTCATACACCGTCACAGGATCCTCAGGGCGCTCACGCCAGAGTATCAACTGGAATCGCCTGTCCTCAGGATGTATGACTGTCTGGCGGAACATCATCCGGATGTCCGCACCAAAAACCACTTGATGTCTTCTAAAGTTCAAGATGATGTCAATTATGTCCCTATGCAATTTGGGACCCGAATGCAAACACAGATTCAACGAAACTCCGTTCGAAGTGGGTGCGGACCCATCAAAGACAGTCCGCAACTTGCCCGTTGAGGCCTTCACCACCGCGTGGTGGGGCAAAAAATAATGCTCAGTTGAGCTCCAATCAACTCGAGCCGGAGACATGTGACCCAAATCCTCGTACTCGCGCATAAATTCAATATATTTATCGCGAAGTACGTGGTCACGCTGCATACGTCGCTCCATGGACAGCAGTCGTTTCTCCGCAAGCGCCCTACTTTGCCCTAGGCTAGGACGAGAGGCAACAAAAGGTAACCTAGTTACAAACCGACCGGAGGGCAACCTCTCCGTGGTCGATCGAAAAAGGGCTTCGCACTCAGCGTGTTCCGGATCCATCCTGGAACTCATAGGTGGCTCCTCCACCTCCCAAAACCTTTGCATGGTCTTGGCCAAGGACGCAGATGCGACAACCGGTGGCTCCTCCGCGGTGCCATTATCAAACACAGGGCCCATCAGGGCAAAACCAAAATCGTAGACACTGCCATCAGTGAAGACGAACCCAGAGCCTTCTGTGTACCCAACAAAATCCAACCCAATACGTCCGAGCCCAGGAGCAAGTCCACTGGGCCGGGATGAAAGACAAAGGGGTCGGCCAAATCCAGACCCGAAACCAAAGACAACACACCCGGCGGTATGTCTGTCGAGGGGTGCCAACCCGCAATGGTATCCATTACCATAGCCGAAGTCGTGATCCTCATTGTGGAGGACTTCAGCGAAGAAAAGGTGACAAGTGTCTGGCCCGTCAGACACTTCACTTGTATGCCACCAACTCCAAGAAGTGGCACAGGCGAGTCTTCCACGACTAAACCTAACTGGCGTGCCACTCGAGTGGTAACCAAACTGCTTTGAGCCCCTGAGTCCAACAGAGCTCTCAAATTAATGGCTTCCCCCACGACCCCATACGCGGACCACCGCGGTAGGGAGCAGAACCGTCCGCGGCTCTGTCCCAGCAAGGGAGCAAGCTAGTTACGGGCTCCCCACTCTCTCCAAACCAGGGGCGCGCCACTGACCCGGATAATATGGCGGGCGAGTGCACATCCCCATCTGAGGGGGGCATAACCCGCGGCCCGGCCATACATATGGTACGGCGGGTGGTACTCCAGCCGTGGGTACTCGTGCAGCGGCGGAGAAAACCGCTGCGGCTGCATGTGTTGGGTATTGGTAACCCGCGTGGAGGGGGGTGTCCCCACTCTCACGTCCGATCTAGGGCCCCCGCCCATGGGGGCCCTATCCGGGGCCTGGCCAGCTACATACTGGCCATGACCTTGGGGCGCGTGGTCCCGGTCCGCCAAGACCCGCGCCGGTACGCGACCCCTCCCGAGGGGGGTGCGACGAGCGAAGCCGCGTCCTCCGTCCGATGGTGGAGGGCTTCGCGCAGGAGCGCCCCCGCCCATAGGGGACCCCTGCCTCAACAACCGGGGGCCATCCCCGTTCCGGTTCATGCAGAGCATCACGTGGTGCAGCCCACGGCATGCACTGCATGGTATGGCACTGGGACAGTCACGTGCATAGTGACCGCCCAAACAATAAAAGCAAAGTTCATGCCGCTTTGCCATGCGGCGCCTATCTTGTACTGGCAGTCTCTGCCAGTCCCTGCATTGCAGCAGGCTGTGGCCCATCCGGCCACATTGCAGGCAGTCCGCGTCCCCCGCGACTGCTGCCGTGTGTGCAACCCGCACACCAGCTCCACGCGGTGGCGGTTGCCGTCCCTGTGGGGGCTTCCCTCGCCATGAGGGTTCCAAGGGCCTACGTTCAGGCGCTCTGGATGGCGCTGAGTCCGTCATGGTATTCTCAGCAGCCCGTGCCTCAAACTCCAAAAACTTCACCAAGTCAGTGAATGTTGGTAGGGTGGTGCTATCCCGCTCCGCATTTTCGCGCTCAAACCGCGAGCGGATGTCATTGGGCAATTTGCCCAATACAATGTGCACCAACAAAAAAGACCATTGGTCCACCGGCAGCCCCAGTGTGCGGAGCGCGTTACAGGCCACTGTAACGGGCGTGAGCAACTGCAGGCGCAACTGTGCCCTGTTGGCCACCTTGGGCAGGGCCATCAACTGTGCGGCGTGCGCATCCGCTAACAAACGTAAGTTTTGGTAGCGGGAGTTCAATAACTCCCAAGCCGTATCGTACTGGTCGTCCTCCACCCGGAGGTGCTGGATGAGCGACCGCGCTTCATCCTCAAGAGTGGAGAGGAGGTAGGCCATCTTCTGGGCCTTCGACAAATCCCGTCGTGCTACGACCAGGGACTCAAACATATTTTTATATGCTACCCACTCCTCCATCCTACCCCCAAAGTGGGACAGCTGAAGGGTGGGGAGCCGACCAGTAACCGCTGGTCCTTCCTGTCTAACAGGTGTGCGAGGGCTGGTCCGCCAGCCTGTCTCGCCCTTATTGCGGTCACCGCCTCCGCGATATCATCGTGCAGACTCAGGATCTGGTCCATGTCCGCCATGTGACCTGCGTAGGCCTCCGGGGTAAGATCGGCTTCGGTAAGCGCCGCCATGGCCGCTTCCGCGCTAATCAATCGTGAGTGGAGGTGATCCGCTCTTAGCAGTATGGCGCCCTCCCTGTCCTTCCGGGACAGGAGTCCTCCGGCCGTCACAAACCATCTCAATTCGTTGGCGAGTGTCGCCCTAGCATTGGAGGCCTTCGCCATCGCGTCAAGTCACAAACAAAAAATAACAAAAGGTAAATAAAAAACAACAAAATCAAGCAACTACACGAAGAACCGCGGTAGGTATGAGAATGGCACAAACCCGGAACGCACGGTACAAACCGCAAACAAATACAAAAAAGGTTACAAATATTCTTATACAAACAAACTAAGAAAAATCTAATAATTTTTACAAACAATTAATTATTTTTTACAAACGAACAAATAGAGGGTAGATAAACTACGCTCTGCTACCAGAAAATGTGCAGAGCAACTACGCTCTGCTGCCAGAAAATGTGGCAGAGAGAATCCGGACAAACGAAGCGGCGGGAAGAATTCTGTACCGGAACTTTACCGGGAAAAAATCTACCGGTAAAATTAAGTACCGGGAAAAAATCTCCACGCGACACCACGCTTGTCCGACTAGAATCTAACTTAAGCTATACGCAGTCTGCTACCACCGTAGCTTATGAAGGGAGCTACAGGGCCCTATATGATAACCTAACCTATAAATTAAATACAATTGAACACTTACCAAATTAAATCTTCTTTCTCTTCGGATCCAAACTTGAGTGTCTTCGGGAAGGGGGAATTCCTAATCACCCTACCTAACCCTTGAGATCTCAATTCCCCAGGACAAATAAATAGATTTCTTCCCGTAGTTTCACTCGGGAACAGCCAGATGTGAACAGCCAGCCACGTTTCACCTCTCACAAGAAAAAGTCACCATGACGGGTACACAAACACAAAGTTCAATAGTTATTTAACAAACAGGAAATTCACAAACACAACTCAAGCTAATTAGCAATCAAAGAACGCGAGACCGCTCCGCGTATTAAAATCAAACCGATATCGCCCGGGACAATGCAATGGCGGACGCCATTCACGCTAGCAGTGTGAAAACCCCGAACGCCCTCTGGCGGCAGCAATGCGAAACGCCTGCGTTTAGTTCTACCCAATATATTACAAACAATATATTTTTTTCAGGTATTAACTACGAAGCTTTTTTTTGAAACGGGAAAATGGTGAGACATTACATATTTACAAGGCGGGCAGAAAGTGTCCTTGCATTTTCCATTGAACTTAAGTGCAGTGCTTCTTATAAGGAAAACATGTAGTGAAAAAGCAATGCCATATGCTGTTGGTAACTTTACTTTGGTATTTGCGAATGTGTCATGAGTCATGACGAAGATTGCAACATAATGTGTAAGAACAATTCATTTATATGCTGTTCACATATCATAGAAATCAGCGCAGGAAAAATACAAGAACTTTGCTGTAGTATCAGAAAAAAATAACAAAAGACAACTTTATGCGTGAATGACGTAATTTTCCCACCGTTCGTTATCTAGTATCAGCTTATGTCACCACTGTGCAGTAATTATATCACGTTTGGCGCCTCCGTACGCTGCCAATTGGTCGCGTGAGTCACCACTATGCGACATTTAGGTCAGGGTTATTACCTCATTAACATAACTATCACTTGTTATTGTGAGTTTAGACTTCACAGAAAATTTGCGTAGAATGCTTGTTGTGCTCATATTTTCCACGTGTTTACTTCGAATTTCTTGAATGAAAAGAAATTTGACTGGGATAAAAACTGTAGCGCATCAGGGATGTTCGCCGAAGCG
>CM031590.1:5868565-5968094 GCA_018467065.1 Ephestia elutella
TCGCGTTGTCAAGCTGGAAATAAAACATGATCGAATTATATATTGAACAGCCGCGGCTTCGCCCGCGTAAATTTCCCACGGGAACTGTGCTTTTTCCCGGGATGAAAGGTATGTCCTTGTAAGTACTTCTAACTATGTGTATGCAAAATTTCAGGAAGATTGGTTCAGTAGATAAAGCATGAAGAGGTAACAAACAAACAAATTCACTTTTACATTTATAATATTAGTTAGGATTTAGTAAAGTACTCTTTTACAGAATTATTGAAGGAAATCAAATGTGCGCAAATAAACAACTGTTCCGTTCCGTCGCGTTGAAGGTTATGAGATATCACATGATGAAATTTTGCCGGATTTGTTTTTCTACGCAAGAATTACATGATGATTATTTCGTTATTCAGTAGCGTATAAAATTAAAAAAAGGTATTTTTTTAAAGGTACAAGTGAAAGTTTGGATGTGAGTTTGTGAATCTGTGAGTTTGTGAGAATGTTTGTTACAAAATCACACAAAATCTACTGGACGGATTTCGATGAAATTAGAGAAGAAAATATGAGATAAAGAAAATACCGAGAGTAGCACATATGGTACTTTTTATCCCGAAATTCCCACGGTAGCGGTGCCCCGGGGCGCGGCTAGTAAACAGTACGGCGGTAGTATAGTATATAAACTATCAAGAATCAAGTTTTATTTTGACTTTATTTACAAGGAAGACCAACAACCTTCTTATAAATTCTATAGACAACAACATCCATTAGGTTACCCGATTGCTCGTTTGCCGCCCTATGTTATAAAAAAAAAACATAAAGAAACAGTCATTTACAGGTTCTCACATCTAAATAAAACAATAGAAAGCCCACCTTGTTAGTAGCATTCTTGTTACTGTGCAGTATGGTCTGCAAAGAGACAGGTTTTTCGTCCTCCTTAGGGATCTCTGGCGGCAGGTCGCAGTATATACCGCGAGTGAACACGGGGCACGAAGCTATGTTGTGTCTACGGCGGAACGCCTCGCCTTCTGCGTGCATACGGGGTTGGACACTGGGAAAAGAAAGGAACATCACGTCTATCCTTTACGGGGTTGACAGAGCCTGTGGTGGGATGTAAAGGGCTTTTTAGTGGAATTGAGATTCAGATATAGTGACAGGTAGCTGGCAAAGAAAGATACAACATCACGTTTATCCTTTACGGGGTTGACAGAGCCTATAGTGGGCTGTAGTTGGCTTTTTAGTGGAATTGAGATTCAGATATAGCAGGTTGCTAGCCCATAGTCTATGACAAGAATATTATGAATGCGAAAGTTTCAATGCGTGTGCGATGTGTTCGTTCAATCACGCTTTAATCACAGGGAATTTGGTGTTTGTATGCAAATACAATAAAGTGTAGGGCAGATGGTGGTGGTACCAAATACCTACTATTTATGTTAAAACGCAAGGCTTTTGACATTTCTCATACATTGGCTTGGCAACTACTGCCTACTAAAAATACTGCCATCTGGCGGCATGAGGTGATTCAGCGCCTTTAACATGTTAAATGTCGGTCCTTTAATATACATATAACACAACTATGTTATATATTACTATGTGAAATTCTATGTAATTTTGTGAAATACACTGTGTTACAACAAAATAATTTCGCGGGCGCTGAAAAAAGAAACTTACATCAAACAATCGCTTCGTCCAAGAAAAGGCGCTAGTGTCGCTTGTGTTGCCAATTTCTAGTCGGAGTTAGTTGGAGTATTTGTTGGTACTCACTTCTCCAGGAACCACTGCTGGTGCCCGATGACGGAGCCAGGCGCAGCCAGCCGATGGCCGAGCGAGCGGAGAACCCTAGAGCTTCTTCATGTAGCGTAGTACTAGTGGAAACAAAAGGTTCTTCCAGCAGAGGGAACCCCATTTTGGGGCAGGTGGTACTCACTTCTCCAGGAACCACTGCTGGTGCCCGATGACGGAGCCGGGCCGGCACACGCGCAGGAGCGGAGAACCCTAGTGCTTCATCATGTAGCGTAGTACTAGTGGAAACAAAGGTTCTTCCAGCAGAGGGAACCCCATTTTGGGGCAGTCGGTACTCACTTCTCCAGGAACCACTGCTGGTGCCCGATGACGGACCCGGGCCGGCACACGCGCAGCCAGCCGATGGCCGAGCGAGCGGTGAACCCGTGGTGCTTCATCATGTAGCACGCGATTAGAGTGCCCGTGCGGCCCAGACCAGCTGGACGTAAAAATTATTGCTTATTTTCATTGTTTCCCGAAAAGAAAATCATCAAAAAAACTTAATCAACAAGCTAATTATTAAAAATAAAAAACACAACTGACAAGTTTTTACTCAAAAAGTATCGCCTTTTAAAGCTCTTCAATTTGATACCCCACTCGATAAGATTGATCAAATTTAAAAAAAAAAATTTTTTTTTTTTATTTTTTTTTAAATTGATCCTATGTTTGACAATAAAGATATTTTGATTTTTTTGATTTTTTATTTTTTTGGTCTGCTATTTATCGCATATATAATACGCCATTTTGTTTATATGATGACGTCATATAGCCTATGTCACTCGGAGGAATGCAAGGAATCTAAAAATACCTCTCACGTCAAAATCTGTTAAGCCGTTCAGGACTTATGGTGGGATAAAGAAACTTACATACATACATGAACCATGAAAACAAAACAGTCCTTTTTTGGTCAGTCGTGTAAAAACGACAACTTCAGTCTTGGGTCATTTTTGCAGGCCGAGCCGCGCGGCCATGCATTACTCTTGACTCGTCAAAATCGCGCAAATCAGTTTCGGAACATACAATGTATTTATTATTATTTACTAAATGGGGACGCCAGCGCGAGCACCAGACGGGTGATCAGTCCACTTATGCTGGGACCATTTCACCCAATTCCCCGAACAACATTACATGCACACAATGTAACTATTGTATTCATATTGCATTTATGGTTTATTTTTTTGGAAATTTAATATAGATTCTTTAGGTTCACAAAACAGACATGACACATTAACAATAGTTATTCGAGATTTAAAATATAATCGATAATTAATAAAATATCACTTTGGCCCTTACACAAATGGGGCTTTTCCCCCTTATAAAATATTGTCACTTAAGTCACACATGGCCCACTTTCCCCTTCTGGCTTCAACGTCGGCCCAGCTCGAAAATATCAAATAATGGTATTGTCACCTGGGAGGCAATTCTCGGGGCAATATAATATCAATTTCGACATTTATCGAAAAAACATGGCGGATATCGATAAATATCGAAATTGCGTATTCTCGTGATTTCAAATGTGACATTTATCCAGCGTCAGCCCTCGATACGCATCGAGTGGCCGAGCGTGGCCGATAACCATATCGTGTGTGATATTTGTTGCTTCAAAGCTATTAGATAACATATTCGTACTTTACAAGACGCCTTGTATTTTTATTATCTGCTATGGTTTAGTAAAATATGAATGCTGACGATTTTGTATTCAATTTTATTGTAAATCATTGTAAATTTACATAAACTTATTTTATTAAAGCCTAATATTTTGAGGTTTGGATAGATACATACTTTTCTTTTTCCGCCTCGAGTACCATACCTTATTCGTTTCTCAATTCAATTTCGTAAAGAAACAATATCATACATAAGAATAAAATTAATACTCCGACAACAAATATCACATAACCTCACCCAATAAACAAACAATGACAAATAAGTTTGCTCGCGTTACGTTCTTTCCATCAATTCTAAAATATTTCATTTTCTTTGCATTTTATAAATTTGCATTGGAGCTTATTAAGTTACATAAAAAAAAGTATTATAACTATTTTTACATAAATTCACTATTAAAACAATGGTTATATAAAATATTTAATGAAACAAGTAAAACATAAATTTCTCGATTGTAGTTAAGTATAATCGAGAAAAAGGAACGTGTTTTCAATTAGAGAAGCGCTTGTTTTCGATATAATATCGAGTTTTATGTCGAATAAAAATCGAGTCGAGTAAAAATGTAAAAATGTTTAACAAGCTCCCTGACGAGGCTATAAATTTACCGATGCAAAAATTTAAAACATATCTTAAAAATACTTTGATGAATAAAGCGTATTACACAATAAGTGATTATTTGAACGATAAAAAAGTTTGGTCTCTCCCTACAACTTCGCCACTCCACACTTGATTACATTCTTTTGATATTGTGAAAAAAAAACCCTAACCTTTCTTTTTTAAATTTAATTACATTGACATTTAATTGTTAAACATGTACGTGTATTGTGATCTTCAAGTGACTGAAAGTATTTATTTTTCTAAAATGTTCAAACTTGTGAACGGGTGTTGCCAGGGGATCCTGCTTCGATCCTGATTCGAATTTTATTTTTATTTTTTGTTCTTAACCAATTCATTGTGGTTACTTGATCACAAACATAACATGTTTTATTATATTATTATTATTTTTTTACTTATATTTTATTTTATTTTATTTTTGACTGTACACAATCTAGTGTATGTATAAAATTAATGAATAGCCCCTCTGGCATGCTAGGCGACCAAGACTGTTTCATGAGTTTCTTTCGGCATTTCTTCTCAGCAGTGGTCGTTCCGAAATGCTAGTAGTTTGTAGCTTTGAGACATAAAATATTATGATTAAATAATTAGTTATCGACGTGAAAAAGAGCCTTCTTTGAAGGCCAAGTTTCAATAAAAAATTTTGACTTTGACTTTGACTAATAGGTTCGAGAATACCATTTTAGAGGTTTTTGTGATAATTTTGTTCGATAAAAGAAGTTTGATATATTATCAAATTCGATAAAATATCGCAAACGCGAGAATTGGCCTCCTGAACTTACACTGATACATATATCGAGTCGATTATAAAAACTTCAAAAGCTTGTTAAAATTCGTGCAAATGTCTTAAAATTATAGTTGACTAGCTTTTGCCCGCGGCTTCCCTCGCGTGAATTTCCCACGGGAACAGTGCTTTTTCCCGGGAAGAAAGGTGCCCTATGTCCGTCTCAGTATTTCTAACTATGTGTATGCGAAATTTCAGGAAGATTGGTTCAGTAGATAAAGCGTGAAGCGGTAACAAACAAACTCACTTTCGCAATTATAATATTAGTTAGAATAGAATTAGAATTGAAGAAATACGACATACCTTTGCAATGAACAGCGACAGCCCCCTTCGCTGCTTCAGATATCCTTATAAACCTGTTCACGATCAGATCAGACGGCACTGATCCATCCACAAAGAACAACTCTCTATGCTCAAAGCCATGCGCTGTGAACTGCCTTGCGTCGTACGACTTCTTGTTGAGTCTGACGATGGTCGTCACATGGTGGCGGCGGAAGTATTCGTGGTAGTGCTCCGGGCTGTGGAGGGGGTAGCCCCGGTCTAGACGAGAGCGGTGGTGGGGGCCGGAGAATGCTAACATCTTGCCCGGGACGATCCAGTTTAAGTCGCCGTTCTCCACTTTCTGTTGAAAGCAGAAGTATATAAGTGATAACACAACACCATCTAGTAGAAACTTTAGTTAAGAAAAAAAACACTTTTTTGATTGTGACAAAATAAAGCACGTCTGTACGTCAAGTATGTCCTGTATTGTTATGGCATTCTCGCTGGGCAATGGACATCCCAACAATAAGTTAAAATATAGATTTTTACTGGTACACGCCAGAGCAAGAACTAGATGGATGGTCGATCCTATCATTTTGGAACCATTTCATCCAGTTAGAATATAGTTAGTTACTCTAGCTACGCCCCAGAGCCACTTCCGTGGGAGAATTGAGATAAAAGTCCTGTGTTATTTCAGGTTCTATTCTACCCGCATACTAAATTTCATCTTTTCTACCAGGATTTCCTTTCTACCATTATTGATTCAATTTTCTCTACATCATTCATCTATTTAATGTGACTTGACAAGTCCTAAAATTTTTCTCTCAATTCAACTAGTAAAATCTAACTTGAAAGATAAATTTTGTGATTTGACTTTTTACGATTTAAGTATATAACGCCTGTCTTTGGCGGAACTAAAGAAACATTTTTATAATATTTTGGTTAACAGCCAACCCAGATTAAATTTATAATGGAGTTTCAGTGCGTTAGCTTTTTTTAAACACTTGCTGTGATAAATTACTCAAGACTATGGTTACTCTGGCACAAAATAATAAGCCACAAAAAGTAACCTTTTTTCGAAGGGTGTATCGTACCCTGTCGATACAACAAGTAAAACAAATACTAATGGTTCTACACCACAATAGCTACCAAAGGAAAATTAATAGGCGTAGCATTTGACAAGAAAAATGCAAATACATTTAGCATCAGATGTTTTGCCTTTTGATCTAATTTTAGAGCCATTAAAAATAGTAATTATGTCCCATTTTTCTTTATATTTATGTATCATATACTGCTTTAATATTTATCAGCGACCATATACGAAAAATATGCAAAGATGTGAGCAGATTTCAATATACAAGACAATAAATTACTATTATGATAGTCAATCCATACTTAGTAAAATCAATTGTATTTCCGATGTCACCCACACACGCAAGCGAAGGTAAATTTCGTACAAAAAATACTCATTTTAGTATTCCATCGATTGTTTCAAACCATTTTTAGAACAAGTTACGTCTCCTGTTTGGCCTTGTTTCTGCCAGTGCCTAAAATATGTCCTTTTGTATTGCCTGTGAAGGGCTTATTTCGGAACTAAAGTTTACGATAAAGCGTTATTGCTTTTTTAGCCGGTTTCGATAAAACTGAATGGAGTGTTGGCAGGCAAGGCATTATCTTCTAATCCAAACTATTTCTCTCTCTCAGCCGAAAGACGTCCACTGCTGGACAAAGGCCTCCCCCAAGGATTTCCATAACGACCGGTCCTGCGCTGCCCGCATCCATGCGCATCCCGCGACCTTCACCAGGTCGTCGGTCCACCGAGTGGGAGGCCTGCCAACACTACGTTTTCCGGTTCGTGGTCGCCACTCGAGAACTTTTCTGCCCCAACGGCTATCTGTTCTACGAGCTATGTGCCCCGCCCACTGCCACTTAAGTTTCGCGATTCTGCGGGCTATGTCGGTTACTTTAGTTCTCCTACGGATCTCCTCATTTCTGATTCGATCACGCAGAGAAACTCCGAGCATAGCGCGCTCCATCGCCCTTTGGGTGACCTTGAGCCTTCTTATGAGGCCCATAGTAAGCGACCACGTCTCTGTTCCGTATGTCATTACTGGCAACACACACTGGTCAAAGACCTTAGTCTTGAGACACTGCGGTATTTTGGACGAGAAGATATCGCGAAGCTTCCCGAACGCTGCCCAGCCGAGTTGGATTCGACGGTTGACCTCTTTCTCGAAGTTGGACTTACCTAACTGAACTGTTTGTCCCAAGTATAGATAATTGTCAACAACTTCGAGTGTAGAGTCTCCAACCTTCAGAGGAGTGGGTGCGACACGGATATTAAACATAATTTTCGTCTTGTCCATGTTCATTTTTAGACCCACTTGTTGAGAGGCTCTACAGAGGCCATCGAGCATTGTGCCTAGGTCTTCCAAGGTCTCAGCCATGACTACGATATCGTCAGCGAATCGAAGGTGAGTGAGGTACTCGCCGTTGATATTGATGCCGAGTCCGCTCCAGTCCAGAAGTTTGAAAACATCTTCCAGGGCGGCGGTGAACAGTTTCGGAGATATCACGTCTCCCTGTCTCACCCCTCGCTGCAACTGGATAGGTTTGGAGCCTTGATCCTGGAGACGGACCGACATGGTGGCGTTTTCGTACAAACACTTCAGCGCTTCGATATATCGATAGTCAATTTGGCACCGTTGGAGAGACTGTAGCACAGCCCAGGTCTCGATCGAATCGAAGGCTTTCTCATAGTCCACAAACGCCAAGCATAATGGCTGATTATACTCCTCAGTCTTCTGTATAATCTGCCGCAGCGTATGTATGTGGTCTACGGTACTAAAGCCTTTTCGGAAACCGGCTTGTTCGGGAGGCTGGAAGTCGTCAAACCTGCGAGCGAGACGATTCGTAATGACTCTCGAAAACAGTTTGTAGACATGGCTCAGAAGTGAGATAGGCCTATAATTCTTCAATAGGGTTTTGTCACCTTTTTTGAAGAAAAGTACCACCACACTTCTGTGCCATGCCGTAGGCGTTTGTCCCTCGAGTATGACGGAATCAAATAGCTTCTGAAGAGCTCTTAATACCGGCGTTCCACCTGCTTTCAGAAGCTCAGCCGTGATTCCATCATCACCCGGTGCCTTATTGTTTTTTAACTGTTTGAGAGCCATTCTAATCTCATAAAGGCTGACGTCCGGGATATCTTCGGTGTAGTGTCGGGTCAATCTGGCTCTTGGATCTTTGGCCAGATTACTGACAGGTGTGCGTACGCTGGTGTATAATTGTCCGTAGAACTTCTCAACCTCTTCCAACAGCTCTGGCTTCGACGAAATGATTCTACCATCCTCAGTCTTCAGCTTGGTCAGTTGGCTTTGACCAACAGACAGATCCCTTGCAAACACTTTTGAGCCCTTATTTCGCTTGATCGCCTCTTCAATACGGTCAGTATTGAATTGGCGTAAATCACGAGTTAAGGACTTGGAGATCTGTCTGTTTAGACGCCGATACTGAGCAGCATCGTCAGAGGACTGCAGAACCAAGTTTCGTCTTTCTTCCATGAGTTTGTTGGTGAGGTCCGAGATCTTTTGGTTCCTTTTGAACGGCGGGTTTTGAAAGCCTTAGACCCAGCTGTTTGGACAATTTGCACAAACCTGTCATTATAATCGTCCAGATTTACGCAGTCTCCCAGGCATTCGAAGCGATTCTGCAATTCGAGCTGAAAGCTCTCGGGGTTTTGGAGCTGGATAGGCGCTGGTCGGAGCGTAGACTTCATCAGTCGACACCTTTCGAGTTTTATTCTAAGATTCAATGTGCCTCTTACCATTCGGTGATCGCTTCCTGTTTTTACGGCATTGATCACAGAGACATCATTGAATATGTGCCTCTTCGTCGACAAGATAAAGTCAATCTCATTTTTTGTAACGCCATTAGGATGCAACCATGTCCACTTTCGCTGTTTTGGCTTTTTGAAGAAGGAGTTCATCATAAAGAGGCCCTCCTTCTCCATAAAGCCGGCCAGCAGATGACCACGTGCATTCCTCCTTCCATATCCAAAATTCCCCACCCTCAGCTCATCATCGCTTCGTTTGCCCAGTTTCGCGTTAAAGTCCCCCATCACAACGGTATAGTGGGCCTGGGAGCTATGTATGGCTCTAGAAATATCCTCATACATAGTCTCTACCTCGTCGTCGGAGCGATATGAGGGCGGTGCGTATACTTGTATTACCTTCAACGAATACCGTTTGGTAATTCTGAGTACAAGGTACGCTACCCTCGCCGAAACACTCTCGACCTGGACCACGTTGTTGACGAGGGACCTGTGGACGATAAACCCGACACCACCCTGGGACAGTTGGTCGCCCTCCCGGAAATAGAGCAGGTTTCCGGACTTGAGGATCATGGTGTCCTACCCCTCTCTTCGGACTTCACATAATCCTACAATATCCCATCGTAACCTGCTCAATTCTTCCTCCAGTTCAGCGAGCTTCTCGTCGGTCCGCAGTGTGCACGTGTTATAAGTTGCCAGGGCCAAAGGTCGTCGGGGTTGGTAGCCTGGCATCTGCCGGGGATTCTTAGCACCCCCTGCCCCGCCGTTACCGTGACCGCTACCAGAGTCCGGGATAGCGGGGCCGCCGGGGACTAGGGGCCGTGTTATGGGTGTAACAACCATAGGGGGGTTTTGCCGTAATCGCCACGCTTGGCAGGCGGGTTGGCGATCGCAGTGTGATGTCATAGTACGCGGAAAGATGCTGCTGCCCATCCTCCGGTGTTTTAGATCCCTTAGTCGCCTCTTACGACACCCACGGGAAGAGATGGGTTGGTGCTATTCTAGGGCCACACCACAGACCACCAAACTATTTATTACTGTAATATTTTTTCAATCATTTTAATTGACATTAATTAAGATATTTTATTTCATTTTTAATTTTTTTATGCGGTAATATGGATAAATAAATGAATTATTAATACAAATTGACGTAACGTTGGGTACAATATTAGTAGGATGTCCATACCTCATAGAACAGATACTGGTCGGCGTCAAAGTGGTCGAAGTTGAAGAAGTCAGCGTCGTGCGCGCCACCTTGATTCCGTGCAGCACGTCAAGTAAGGATATGTCGAAGAGGGGGGGCCCGCCTGACGCGTCTAGGAAACCCAAGAGCGACCACTCAGAGCCTTCTGTCAACTGCTTGTATAGTGTAATATATAGGAAGATGTCCATACCTCATAGAACAAATACTGCTCGGCGTCAAAATGGTCGAAGTTGAAGAAGCCAGCGTCGTGCGCCACCTTGATGCCATGCAGCACGTCAAGTAAGGATATGTCGAAGAGAGGGGGCCTGACGCGTCGCGGAAACCCAGGTAAGACCACTCAAAACCTTCTATCAACTGCTTTTATAGTGTAGGATGTCTATACCTCATAGAACAGATACTGGTCCGCGTCAAAGCGGTCGAAGTTGAAGAAGCCAGCGTCGTGTGCCACCTTGATGCCGTGCAGTACGTCAAGCAGAGAAATGTCGAAGAGGGGGGGCCCGCCTGACGCGTCGCGGAAATCCAGGAAAGACCACCCGAGCCTTTTATCAACTGCTTGTATAGTGTAGGATGTAGTAGGATGGCCATACCTCATAGAACAGATACTGGTCCGCGTCAAAGTGGTCGAAGTTGAAGAAGCCAGCGTCGTGCGCCACCTTGATTCCGTGCAGCACGTCAAGTAAGGATATGTCGAAGAGGGGGGGCCCGCCTGACGCGTCTAGGAAACCCAAGAGCGACCACTCAGAGCCTTCTGTCAACTGCTTGTATAGTGTAATATATAGGAAGATGTCCATACCTCATAGAACAAATACTGCTCGGCGTCAAAATGGTCGAAGTTGAAGATGCCAGCGTCGTGCGCCACCTTGATGCCATGCAGCACGTCAAGTAAGGATATGTCGAAGAGAGGGGGCCTGACGCGTCGCGGAAACCCAGGTAAGACCACTCAAAACCTTCTATCAACTGCTTGTATAGTGTAGGATGTAGAATGGCCATACCTCATAGAACAAATACTGGTCGGCGTCAAAGTGGTCGAAGTTGAAGAAGCCAGCGTCGTGCGCCACCTTGATGCCATGCAGCACGTCAAGTAGAGAGATGTCGAAGAGGGGGGGCCCGCCTGACGCGTCGCGGAAACCCAGAAGTGACCATTCTGAGCCGTCTATTAGCTGCTTGTATATGGTAGCTGGGTTGCCTTCTAGGTATATTATCTGGAAGAGAGTTTTGAATGAATGAATGATTTATTGACACATTCAAATTTTACACTTAAAGATATAACAGTTGACTCCACACTAGGCAACATGCCTATTTTTAGCTATTATATACCACTTATATTCTACTAGGTTTTCCATGCCGGTCTGGGAGCGAAAAACATAAAGGGCTTCAAACTGAGGATTCTTCTCGTAGACGATGACTGGAAACCTGTCATATCTCCAATGCAATTGGCCCGCTATCTGGCTAAACGTGGCCAAAGGGTCTCGCGACTTTAGGCTCTGTCTGCCGCGTGGGGATAAAAACATGTATCATATGTATATGTGACAAGAAGATTGTTTGACGCATTTCTAGTTTTGGGATATTCTTTCATAGTCCTTGTCAAATGCTCTACTTGCAAAAATTTTTATGAGCATAGCAAATAAATCTGCGAAACTTATTTTGGCAATGACTTTTTTTTTTTGCAAACAGTTACTTGACCGAGCTACTGTTTTATTCCGCATAAGGATCTGGATCGTAGGAGTAAGCAGTGGGCGGCAGGAGCAATATCAACGCTACTGGGTTCCAATTAACTGTCTTGTAAAGCAAGCTCCATGGAGGAAATAAACCTAAAACATATATGAACTAGCTTTTGCCCGCGGCTTCATCGGCGTGGATTACCCACGGGAACAGTGCTTTTTCCCGGGATGAAAGGTACACTATGTCCTTCTCAGTATTTCTCTATGTGTATGCGAAATTTCAGGAAGACTGGTTCAGTAGATTAAGCGTGAAGAGGTAACAAACAAACAAACTCACTTCCGAATTTATAACATTAGTAAGGATTAGGATGATACATTACAACTGAACCGTTGTGAAACCAATAATAATGTCTCTATAATGCCTGAAATTTGGTTAGCATGATTTATAAATTGAAATATTCGACAAGACGTAATCTTAGTTTCCGCAATACAATCTCAAATTTTATGCCTGTACAAACATATGTATGTACCTATACCTTTTCGCAGAAATAAATCTTATACAAGTACAAAGTTAGCTAATTTTATTGGGAAATAAATCTTTGTTATATTGTTTGCCAAAAGGACAGATTGCTTAATATTTTTCTGGGAAACACTGAGTCACAGTACGATAATTTCGCATGACAATCAGTTATTGTACTTACTTAACCCGATCAACGTTAACTACACAGAAATATATCAACATTTGAATGAATTTCAATTGTTCCATAATTCCTTCCTGTACCTTGTGTCACAGATAATATAATAGTTGCCTATCTTAATAAGTTTTTAGGTAAGTACAACATGACGCAATCCGTGTGTAGTGATTTGTTTTATTAGTGACCATAAAATTATAATAGAAATACAAAGCGGGCTTTGTAAAGAATTACATAAGTCTATTGAATTACGTAACTGACATTACACTGAACACTAATTTAAACTTAATGCTATCAAGTCCTGCAACGTTTTTTTTTATAACAATACTAAATACACATAAGCATCATTTCTTTTGCCGAAAATCCGGATAGAAGATAATTAAAAAGTCTTCATTCGCCTTATTTAACATCAAAAGTCCATCACAATATAATATGCTTAAACTTTTGAATGGTCTTTGAATCTGACGACCAAGCAGTGAATCAAATAAAAACTCAATCATGCTGTAACGTACCTACCCACATCGGGCCGGTACGTCACAGGCACACAGCTGCAGAGGCACGCAACGCACACAGCGACAGGCGAGCCGCCCCCCCGACCGCCGGCCGAAACCAGTTCTAACCGGTCGCAGCCGACGCGACGCGGCCCTATATAAACCGAGCCGGCCATAGTAACTTCAGCACTCATTCCCAAGTGCTCGCTGCGCAAGCAGTTCTCCCTCTCCCAGTGGCCCATGGTCGGTGTGATTACCCTCGCATTCGATAGTGGGTCATTTAACCCCTACGTCCCGCTAACATATTTCCTCCCCTGGGAATTAGGGGTTGTGGCGTGTGGTCGGCGTGGTTTCCCGCGTTCGATAGCAGGTCGCTCCACCCTCTTTCATTCCCTATTGAACACCCTGGTCGGCGTGGTTTCCCGCGTTCGATAGGGGTGGTTCCCCCCCCTGGAATTCGGGAGTCGTGGTTTGTGGTCGGTGTGATTACCCTCGCATTCGATAGCAGGCTACTTCACCCCCAATTCATCCCGCTAACACTACCCCGTAGGAATCCCGATTATTAACCCTTTGATCAATACGGTCCCCGTAAGGGACTCGTTCCCCGTCCCGTAAGAGGGCACCCGTAGTCGCCCATATAGCGCCGCTTCACGGCAGCTCGCGCGCGCCTAAAAACCCGAACCCGTGGGTCCGTTCCGTACCCTTAATTCTATCCCACGCGTGTTCAATCCGTTTCGGCACCCCGTGTGGTGTTACCGCTATCCTCCTACAGGATCACCAAACGTCAGCGCGGCTTTCGCGCCACGTTTCCGTTTCGCGCCTCTATAGGTGCATCCCGTTTACCAGGGCCCGCGCAGCCTGTCGCTGGGGGGCGTTCGGGCCATACCGTTAAAACCAGGGGTAGTTGAATTAGTGCTTGTAAATCATATGTTAGCTCATAAGGTGTCCTAGCATAAGTAGCTATAAGGAGACATTGTATTAGATGGTAATAAATAACTAATTGTTAAACCCTATCCGTATTTGGTATTTATCCTCCCACTAGAATCACCCTTAGGCTCGATCAAACCCTGTCATACCCTTCAGGTAACAGGGATTTTATGCTGAAGACAGTGGTCGGGGTTCGACTCCCCAGCAACCACCTCATCACATTGGCGCCCAACTAAAAAACCCACTGTGGGGTTGTTTACATAAATTATCCCAAGCCGGGAGAGCCTGAGGGTAGAAAAAGGGAGTAAATATCATATAAAATAATCCGTTATCCAAAATTAAATAAGAATCGTGAACCGTTCCGTAGTCAACTTAGGGTTAGGTAGTAGTTAAATAATCGACATGCCAACGTCCCGGGTGTACAAGTTGAAGAAAGAAGACCTGGTAAAAGAACTGGAAGAGAAGGGTGTGTCCGCAGCCGATAAAACCGTGGAGGAACTCAGAAAAATCCTTACTCAAATAGTTAAAGAAGAAGAAGTTAACAAACGTCCGAGGAAAAATCCGAGGAAGACTTCCCGTTAGAAGAGGACTTCGAGGAGGCAGAAACGACAAAAATGGCGGACACAAAAGAACTCAGAAACATTGAAAAAATATTTTCAAAATGGAACACCACCTTCGACACATCAGGGGACGCGGTGGAATTTCTGGAAAGAATCGAAGAATTGATTCATACCATTTCAAGGGACAAGAACGAATTGCTACAATTCGTACCTAAACTACTAAAAGGGAAAGCCTTATTATGGCACCGGAATAATAGTCAAAGTTGGAAGTCATGGAAGGACTTCGAAGATGATTTCAAATTATTTTATTTCCCGAGGAATTATGAAGCCAATTTACTTAGCCGCATAGCAGCAAGAAAACAATGGCCGAATGAAAAATTCACTGATTATCTAACAGAAATGCAGACACTTATACGTAGACATGGAAAGATGAGTGAAAAAGAATCTACAGAAATAATATATAATAACATGAATCCGAAATATAAATTATACGTAAAAAGACACGACTTTACAAAAATTAAGGACTTAATAGCCATGGCGGGCGATTTTGAAAATATATCCAATGAGGAAAATAGGACAAGAAGCTACCCAAGAAGGGATTTTAATTGCTTTAACAAGCCGACAGTGCAAGGAAGAGTGCCAAATAGGGAGACAAATTCGAACCAGCAAACCAGAAACACGAGTGAGCAGTATAAGTCAAACGAAACGCAACAAGGCAGAAAAATACACGCTAGTTTCGATGAAAAAACACACTGCTGGAACTGCGGAAAACCAAACCATAACTCCAAAGAATGCAGAGGACAGAAACAGATCTTTTGCAGTAAATGCGGTAAAATAGGAAAATTAAGCAAAGATTGCTGTAGAAATTCGAGACAGGGAGCATGCACACTAAATAAACCAGAAAACGATAACAGAACGTATGTCAATGTGAAAGTGAATTCCAAGACATATGAAGCGTTAGTAGACACAGGTTCAACATGTACATATATTAATAAGAAGATATGGGACAACTGTAAAACGGCGGAGGAAGCAGTCGACAACCAAGAAAACACAGCTGTGATACTAGCAGACGGTTCAGAAGTAAAAATCCATCGAAGTAAGTCAGTACACTTAGAACTCATGGGATACAAAGTGAAACAAACAGTTTTTCTCCTACCTTCAACGCGAAGTATCATACTAGGCATGGATGTATTACAGCAGTGCGGATACACATGCGTATGGGAAAAAAAGGATCAGGAATTAGACAGAGAGAAAACGGAGGAATCCAAAAAGCTTCAGACAGCTGAACAAAAAGAAGAAAAAACGAAGGAATCCAAAGAAATTCTGTCAGCTGAACAACAAGAAAAATTAAAGAAAATGCTGGAAGAAAAACCCACCGTAAAAGAACCTACAGGAAGATTGGCATTAAAACCACAACAATACGATTTCGAAATATTATATCGAAGCGGAAAACAAAATGTAATAGCCGATGAAATGTCAAGGAAACCCGTGAACACGATAACAAGAAAAAATAACATAGGCTGGTACCAAAGAAAAGAACAAGAGACGCAGCAAAACCCAAGTGATTCTCAAAACTACCAAATAAAGGATGGGAAATTGTATAGAAAAATAAGCAATCCGGCGTACGGCATTCGCATGAACAACGAGGCGGAATGGAAATTATGTATCCCAAAAGAAAAAAGACAGGAAATATTAGAACAAAATCATGACTCACCCACGTCAGGACATATGGGAACATCGAAAACCCTAAACAGGATAAGCCAACGATACTATTGGCCAGCAATGTTCCGGGATGTAGCAAAATATGTAAACCGGTGCGAAATATGCCAGAAACAAAAATCTGTCCAAGAAAGAAAAGCAGGGATGATGCATATTAATAACAGTAAAACCCCCTCGGAAGTTATATCAGTCGACCTGATTGGACCCCTACCCAGATCCCGTAGAAAACCCGTTGGTCCGAAAAAAAGAATCAGACCAAAAATCCCACCAACCCCTACCGAAAAACATTGTACCGCAATACGGCAAACACCGCCACAGTACCAAGAACCGCCGGAGGTACCCCAAACCCACGAGGTACCACCAAAACAGGAGGGCGACCGCGCGAAAAAGAAGAGGAGAGGAAGAAGGAGGAACGGGAGGCACCACAAAAGTCCGCCTACAAAGATACGTTCCTCAGAAAGAGCAGTTCGTATACATATATTTAGTATTTAAAACATTTTTTTTAAATAGTCACCGCCGTGTTAAACCCAAAAAAAAAAAAAAAAAAGAAAACTCAGACCTAGTCATGTCTACACACACTTTCAGATTCATTGTCATGTAGGCTGACACAAGGAGATCCATAACTTCGTCAGGGGAAAGAAAGTTAGAGAATGAGTTTAAGGAGAAATATATATCCGTGTATTTTAATAGGTGATTTTCCCACAGGTAAAATCCTCCGACACCGGGGGGAATGTAACGTACCTACCCACATCGGGCCGGTACGTCACAGGCACACAGCTGCAGAGGCACGCAACGCACACAGCGACAGGCGAGCCGCCCCCCCGACCGCCGGCCGAAACCAGTTCTAACCGGTCGCAGCCGACGCGACGCGGCCCTATATAAACCGAGCCGGCCATAGTAACTTCAGCACTCATTCCCAAGTGCTCGCTGCGCAAGCAGTTCTCCCTCTCCCAGTGGCCCATGGTCGGTGTGATTACCCTCGCATTCGATAGTGGGTCATTTAACCCCTACGTCCCGCTAACATATTTCCTCCCCTGGGAATTAGGGTTGTGGCGTGTGGTCGGCGTGGTTTCCCGCGTTCGATAGCAGGTCGCTCCACCCTCTTTCATTCCCTATTGAACACCCTGGTCGGCGTGGTTTCCCGCGTTCGATAGGGGTGGTTCCCCCCCCTGGAATTCGGGAGTCGTGGTTTGTGGTCGGTGTGATTACCCTCGCATTCGATAGCAGGCTACTTCACCCCCAATTCATCCCGCTAACACTACCCCGTAGGAATCCCGATTATTAACCCTTTGATCAATACGGTCCCCGTAAGGGACTCGTTCCCCGTCCCGTAAGAGGGCACCCGTAGTCGCCCATATAGCGCCGCTTCACGGCAGCTCGCGCGCGCCTAAAAACCCGAACCCGTGGGTCCGTTCCGTACCCTTAATTCTATCCCACGCGTGTTCAATCCGTTTCGGCACCCCGTGTGGTGTTACCGCTATCCTCCTACAGGATCACCAAACGTCAGCGCGGCTTTCGCGCCACGTTTCCGTTTCGCGCCTCTATAGGTGCATCCCGTTTACCAGGGCCCGCGCAGCCTGTCGCTGGGGGGCGTTCGGGCCATACCGTTAAAACCAGGGGTAGTTGAATTAGTGCTTGTAAATCATATGTTAGCTCATAAGGTGTCCTAGCATAAGTAGCTATAAGGAGACATTGTATTAGATGGTAATAAATAACTAATTGTTAAACCCTATCCGTATTTGGTATTTATCCTCCCACTAGAATCACCCTTAGGCTCGATCAAACCCTGTCATACCCTTCAGGTAACAGGGATTTTATGCTGAAGACAGTGGTCGGGGTTCGACTCCCCAGCAACCACCTCATCACAATGCACGTATTCAAAGTTGTCCTTAGTTTTGGTAATACTAAATGTCATTTACAATGGTCAATATTTAAAGTACTTTAAGCCACAATAAGTTGGCAAGCCCTTGGCCTTGTTTTATACATGGTACCTTCCTAACAAAGCATCCCAGTTTCAGAGGTCAAAACTAGATACACTTGTCGCTTTACACCAATACATCCGAAGCTAATACGTAACCGGGCAATGTAGTACGCCGCTAGGTTACGTCCGTAATTGAGGATTGTGAGCGGCCGCTATTCCCACGCGTGGCCAATTATCCAATAGTTCGAGAGCTAGAGAAAATTGTAGCTACCATGCTGGGTAAGGGAGAGGATACAAGTATGTACCAAAAAGAATGTAATCACTACGTTTACAGACGGGACAAAAAGTGTCCAATACAAATGTCAAAACGGGGATTCCGATAGAGATGCAATTATGGGAGGAACTGCGGGTATGAATGAGATGGAAATAGTCGGCCATCAAAATGCTTCCCCGTTTCATAGATCAGTTCATTCCTTTGGAGTTTCAGTACCCTCTACGAAAAGAGAGACGATTCTTCGAAAAACGTAATTTCTCTCGCTTTCCTCCAATCTGTGGGATTTATTTCGTGAAAAGGAATGGAAGTGTACACGCAACTAGGGTAAGGCTTGCTCGTTTTCTTTTTAACAGGTCTCTTTTTAAATCACCTACTTATTTAAAATGTCCTTTCTGTTCTTAAGATTTTAATTAGGTGTAGGCTGTGTGTGTGTATTTTATTTAACACAAAGAATTGAATTTGTCTAGAATATTACATATTACAGTGTGTCCACGCCTAAGGGTAAAAGTTAATGACGACGGCTAGACAATAACATTGGGTAATAAATTATAATGACATAAAATTTGACGTTTTTGCTTCGTTATTTAGCATTTACATACACAGGAAGTACCGCCCGCGAAAGCCGTGGGCAAATGCTAGTCAAACAATATTTTTTGTTGGCTTTTGAATGTAAAGAGACGATTTGTTTGTCACGGATAGACTTTAACTATCAAAAATAGTGCATTAGGTAATCCTTCAAAGCCGAACAGATCGCATGCGATACTGCGTCTATTGTAAAACAATTGTTATCTCAAACGCCATTATTGTAGGATTAAACTGTAAATGGTTTGTTTTGTACATTTTACAATCTCGCAAGACAGATTTATAATCTAACAGTGTTATCAATCTTACTTTCTAATTCAATGATCTAACCTAAATAAATCTTCCTCAAAAAAATTCCTATCTAACAGTGAACTGCATTGAAAGTGAGTGGTTTATGAGAAGATGCCCGCGGCTTCGCCCGCGTAATTACACCAAAACCTTCCTAATGACCCAACCCATCCATTGGTAAAAACCCATTGAATTAGAAAAATATAGTAAATATAGTTTTTTTAATTCTATGTAAAAACCGCATTAAAATCCTTTCAGTAGTTTTTAAGTACAACGCGAACAGACAGACGCGGCGGGGGACTTAAATACATACATACATAGAATCACGTCTCTATCTTTTACGGAGTAGACAGAGCGAAGAGTCGTAAGTCTCGAAGGCCACGCTTAGCTGAATAGTGGGCTCTCTGATGGAATGGAGATTCAGGTGTAGTGACAGGTTACTAGCGCATCGCCTATCAGTGGAGGAATCCCTAGTTTAAAGCCCTTTCCCTCGATTGAGTTTTACAATCTGCGCGGGAAGAGAAACAGCTGGCACATTCTATGTTTTTTCTTCGCTCCCAGACCAGCATGGAAGCATGGCGGGGGATTTATTTTATAATATGTAAGGATATGTAATGATAAAGAAAGGGATATTCACCTGATAACTCCCAATAAGATAGGCGGCGTTGAGCCTGAGCGTCTCATTATCACTTGTGTAGAAGACGATCTTCTTCTTCGGATTCTTCTCCAGTTCCTCCCTGAGCCTCTTGCAGAACTGGTACAGGTGGCACAGGTGGTACGGCCCGAAGTCGAAGTAGAAGTTCTCGTAGACGATGTCGTCTTCTATGTGGAAGTACTTGCTGTTACGCGTCGGCTTCGGCTTGTAGCCCGCCTTTAGGGTCGCGAAGTACAGTCTGTCTGGAAGTGGAAGGAAGAGTTTAGTACATACATATACACAAAACGCCTGACAATGGGTCGTTTCGCACCACAAGCGATTCGAATCGCCATTTTTGAATGGGTTCGTTCGCACCGCTCCACGCTCCTTGTGGTGCGAAACGACTAAAGACCCAAAACGCCCGAGGGCGACCTATGGCGATATAGGTACGGCCTCCCGGTACCAATGTTAGGTAATAAGGGGGACGCTACACTCTATTGAGCAATTGGTATATTCCACTCTTTTCACCTGGGTGATATCACCTGGGTGAAAAGAGTAGACTTTTTAGTACCTATCTTTATTTCACCTTGGACTCATTTCACCTGGGTGATATCACCCCGGTGAATTGATTCGACAAAATTGGTGTCATTTGTTCACTTTCGCATTTATTCACCCAGGTGATAATGGGCCACTTTTTTAGTAAATTTAGTATACTAGTTTCACCTACATACAAGATCTAAAAATAAAAATTTAAAATCAAAGTAAAGTTAATATTTTAATCAGTTTAATGTAAATTATTTCAATTGGCAGTACAAAAGTGATCATCAGGAACACTCAGTGTGTAAAAAATTGTTTAATAATAATCAAAACATTATTTAAAAATAAAAATCAACGTAATTTTCGAGAAAAAGGCTTACTGAAACATCGAAAACAATATTTAAAAGTACCCACATAACTACAACTTATTTTATTACTACTTACCATTCCGAACAAGGAAATACTTACTTTGCACTAAAGAAAATTATTAAATTATTTTATTTTCTTAACCGTAACAATCACTTTTAAATTTCTTATAAGGTTTAATTTACATTAAATTATTAAATATAGTAACAGGGCTTTTAATTTGAGAGATTGTACGTGGGTGATCAAATTCTACTAAATTGATTAAAAAAGTGGCCCTATATCACCTGGGTGAATTAAGTCAAAGGTGAATAACTGACACTAATTTTGTCGAATCAATTGACCTGATGAAATTTTCTGGGTGAAATGAGTCCGAGGTGAAATGAAGATACTAAAAAGTCTACTCTTTTCACCCAGGTGATATCACCCAGGTGAACAGAGTGGAATATACCGAGCAATTACCTAACAGGGGACCCTTTGCAAGGCAGGTCTTACCTTCACGCCCAACACAAGCTAAGAGGACATGGTCCTTATAAAGGCGAGTAGTAAGAGTTTAGTACAGTCAATAATGTGATTCTTGCTTGAATCTCTATGCGAAGGTAATAGAGGCGTATTTGCAATGAGTTTGGGTAGGTTGGTTGTGATTCCATTCTGATTTCGTTGCATCGAAAAACCATAAAAGAAGGCAAAGCTTTTCCGGATTTGTGTTTGTTTTGTAGTTACGAAATGTATCTTGTAGATTAGATACATCGTGAAAGTCGTAGATTGCAACTAAAGACGAGTTTCATAAATATGTTTAGGCGTATACGAGAGGCTGAGAGCACAACTTTGCTAGATAGTAATTTTTATATTAGCACCTACAACCCATTGGATAGTTTGGATTTAGCAACGTGAAGCACTGCCCTTAAGGCGAGATGGTAGTCCAAATGTGTTAATGATTGTCATTTTTCATGACGAAATTTACCTACTTAGAGTTTAATTACGAACTTGAAATTAATACAGCATATAATACACAATATGTGAAAGAGTCTGAAACGTATACTTTTTTAAATATATATATATATTTGGTTAAAAAAAATCATAAAGTCCCCTCTATGAAAAATCTTTCAAGTCAGAATTCTTAAAATTTTCAGCGACAACATATATATATTTTTTAATTTATAGCAAATATATCTATTGTAGTAAAGTCTGAATCGAACACTTTTTTTTCTTGTCTAATATTTCAAAAGATATTTAAGAAATACCATAAAAATTATAACCTCTTCAATCTCCTGAAAATAACAGCAAAATTGTGCTATGCAAAAAACAATCTTATTACTATGCTTCCACGCTTGGCTCTCGCTTCGTTCTTGCGTGTCAGTCGGCCGCCGCCCGCGCACATGTGACGTCGTCACCGGACGCTCTTTCTTCTGAATTAAACAAATTTTTTTCGTACTTTTGTGAAAGAAAAATTAAGGGATCAGCATTTTTGTGCAGTGCTGTGAAAATGGGAAATAAGAAATCTATGAAAATAGCGAAAGAAATGACAAAAATAGAAAAATAAATCACCACGACGGAATGTTTGGGTGAGTTTGAGTATCATATTCCATTCCAATTTCAAAAATGGCGTTTATCTGGAAAGGCTATAGAATTTGTCTCACCCAGCTTGCTTGTAGCAGCTACGTAAGCGTAGAGTAATGGAAAGTACACAGAGCCTGCATGCATATATCCTGAACAAAGTGCAACTTACATGCATTTTCATATTGTTTATGTAAATCAATGTGTTGTATATTTTACTTTTCAGCTCAAAGAAGAGATGCCAAGATTTTGGTGGTGACAAATTGAATCATTATGATTCGTCAAGCGACAAAACGAAGGCTCGTGAATCTGTTGAGTAAGTACCTTTTTATTATTATTATAGAATTGCTTTCTCATACTTTTAAAAGTGGTGATTAGTTAAAAAGTATGATGTTATAGATTGCAAAATTATTATATTACACAAAAATTTAAGATCAGAATCTCCATGTACACGATTTTAAGATAGTATATTTATTTCAGGCATTGCACCGTTAATCCTAAACTGACCGAGTTACAGACATTTGGAACCAGCAGTTATAATAACATCAGAGGCTCGACACCTCTTGTTCTAAGTAAGTACCTATAATAATATTATTGTAGACTAGCTTTTTCCCGCAGCTTCACCCGCGTGAACTACCTACCTAACCTACCCTACCCTATGGCTTTCTCAGTACTTCTAACTATGTGTATGCAAAATTTCAAGAAGATTGGTTCAGTAGATACAGCGTTTATTTATTTGTTTGCAACAAACAAACAAATGAACATGTTTCAACACCACTATAATTTTATCATGATTTAACAATACAATTGAGAAAACCGAATCCAATTTCCTCCAGTAGTTTTTACAGGATGCGTTTATGTGTGCGCCCACAAACATATGGCCAGAAAAAAACAATACAATGGTTTTTCTTTTATTTAAAAGCTAGTGTAGCTTTTGCCCGCGGCTTGGCCTGCGTGAATTTCCTTACGGGAACAGTGTTTTTCCCGGGATGAAGGATACCCTATGTTCTTCTTAGTACTTCTATGTGTATGCAAAATTTCAGGAAGATTGGTTTAGTAGATAAATCGTAAAGAGGTAACAAACAAACAAACTCACTTTTGCATTTATATTTTATAATATAAGTTAGGATTAGGATGAATTGTTCGTAATGAAAGCTTTTCACGAAAATGAAATAAAATGACTTATTTTTCAATTTCCTTTTTTAGGGACCAGAATGATTATACTTATATTGTGGAAGTCGAAGAGGATCAATCATTTGAAATTTATCAAGGACGAAGGATAGTAGATATGACGTACTTCTTTAGTAGACTAAAAGAGATTTCTAACCATAATGCACTGTTCAACTGCGGTCCTCAATGTTGGTCTTTTGTGGGAGAAAGGAGGGTAGGATTGAGGTCTTAGTACCTATAAGATGAAATGCGACATGTGTGGTTCTTTTTTAGGGTTCCGTACCTCAAAAGGTAAAAACGGAACCCTTATAAGATCACTTTGTTGTTCGCCTGTCTGTCTGTCCGTCTGTCCGTCTGTCTGTCAAACTTTTTTTTCTCAGGAACGCTTAAAGGTATCAAGTTGAAATTAATATCGAATACTCGGATCCATCGTCTCTTTCAGCAAAAAAAAATAATCAAAATTATACGTCAATGCGATCAAGAGATATTACCTAAAATGTTACGAATTTTTGCATATTTTGCGATTTCAGGCAGCAATCAAAACCTATAGGGTACTTCCCGTTGTCCTTCAATTATGAAATTTGGCAAAAAGCAAGGTCTAACAGTACTTATACAGGAATAAATCTGAAAATTGTAAATATGGTGTTGGAAGTCTAAAAAAAGTGTTAAAAACTTATTTTTGCGCTGGATTCAGTATGAATCTCAGGGATCGAACTGCAAAGTTAAGTTTGTTTTTGAAACTAGTTGGTCTTTTAGTTAGAGCTATAATTTGAGATGCTTTGCGTGGTACGGAACCCTTGGTGCGCGAGTTTGACTCTCACTTGGCCGGTTTTTTTTATATTGACTCTGAAGATCCAGATCATGTAGAAAATGTTGACGCAAACGTTGACGCTATAATAGTATAGGGTATAGTTTCATCTGGTATAGCATAAACGCAATTTCAAGAAATAACGTCCTCTATCAATGTTCCTATATTTTCTGAAAGATTTTTTCAAAATTGTAAATTATTTGATTTTAATTTACAATTTATTGCGGAGGCCATTCCTGTACCATGCCTCCAGGCATTTAGGCGCATAATGTTAAAAGCGCAGAATGATAACCGGTCGCAAAACGATAATAGCGCATAATGTTAAAAGAGCAAAATGGTAAGAGCACAGAATGGTAAAGATTTCAGTGCTATAGTATATATATCAGGTCTATATTAACATCATATTGGTGAATTGTGACTCCCTAACAAGGAAAATATAAGTAAACCGTAAACAGTTTTGCAATTTTTTTATTTTTAAAAAAGCTAGTTTATATATTTGTGTGTGTGTATTTTTTGTGAAATATAGTATCTTTGCGTTGGTTCAGTATCCCTTAAAATAAGTATTTAGAACTTACTTTGGGACTAGAATCAGAAGGTCGTCTCCCAAGTGCCTTACGTGCTGGACGTGACACGTGAAACCACGTGATTTGTGCTTGTGTGTATTCCTACCGAATACACACAAGCACAAAACCGCATCCAACCTCAACTCACGGGTCGATTAGACAGTTACACACCACTCCGAACGATCGTCGATCATCCAATCACAGGAATCTCAGAAAATTTTACACACACAACTGCATTTTTCGACAGCTTGTCATTTGCTTTTGACAACGAAAGATACGGAAAAGCGAGCACTTTCAATGATATTTTTCCGTCAGCTCAAGATAGCGCGGAGCAACTACGTGCAGCAAACGAACCTTCATTCTTGGCCTATGATTGGTTGTTTCAATTACTAAATTGAAAAATATTGTATGTAATCGAGAACAGCCAACTAATAAGTCACGTCTAATATGTTTATATCATTGAGTTAGGTACGTTATTAGACGTTATAGAATATCTATTTTTGGATTTTTGAGCATCTCAGATGCATGCAATTAGTACTATATATCTGATTTCTATATGAGAGTACTTTATATAGAATATCAATAAATAAAGGCATTGTTCTCAAGCTTTTGTCAATCTAGTAGCACTTTCTAGCGCCTGACTATAATAATGCGTGGAGAAAGTACATAATTTAAATAAAATAGCCTATAGTGCCTAACAAGTGGCTGATCCATAATCTTGATCACTACATAGAAAGAATATAATAAATCAAATATTATCGTAGGAAAGGCTTACGTACATTTGCTTTCAATGCACAATATTTTGTACTTTTATCATAGTTACATAGTAGGTTTCTTAAATAAATAACAAGTCATATTTTACATATATTTATTTATTAAAAACATGATGTATAATATACAGTAAATAGGTATAAGTGTATACATCTCTTGTTACGCAGAATAGTCAAAGCCTTTTCCTTCTCTTTTTAGACCATAATTAGGAGATAAATCAGTTCTTGAATCTTGTAATTTTATGAATCAAGCAATGGTTTAATGTTACATCGAGCTTTTGATTCCATCTGTGCATTCCACCTTGAAATAGAGCTATATTTGTTTATTTTTATCTTTTATAAATGTACTAGGTAAAATGTAGGTAAATAACCAATTACATTAACATATTTTGCTACTTGAAAATGTTTTGGGTTAAATGTATTTTATGACATATTATCAAGCTTGGATATATTTTATTTTAGAGTATTTTATGTCTGTGGTCAAATCACGTCAATCAAATGTGGCAACCTCTTTAAAAAAATTACCAAGCATTACAAATGAAATAAGTTGTAGGTTTGTCAATTTTGTCCAGAGAATATACTAATCCAATACTACGTACCTTCCTAAATCCTAACTAATCCTAATCCTATCCTAACTAATATTATAAATGCGAAAGTGAGTTTGTTTGTTAATTATTTGTTTGTTTGTTACCTCTTCACGCTTTAACTACTGAACCAATCTTCCTGAAATATCGCATAGGTACACATAGTTCGAAAATCTAAGAAGGATATATGGTACCTTTCGTTCCGGGAAAAAGCACTGTTCCCGTGGGAAATCACGCGGGCGAAGCGGCGTACAAAAGCTAGTATATAATATAATTCAAATAAATATTACTTGCTTTTTTTGGCATTTATAATTTACTAGCTTTTGCCCGCGGCTTCGCCTGCGTGAATTTCCCACGGGAACAGTGCTCCCAGGATGAAAGGTACCATGTCTTTCTGGTCCTACCGGTCTTCTAACTATATGTATGCGAAGTTTCAGGAAAATTGGTCAGGTAAATAAAGCGTAAAGAGGTAACAAACAAATAAACAAATTAACTTTCGCATTTATAATATTAGTTAAAAGTTAGATAAGCTAGTTAGAAGAAAAAAAAACTGTTAGAGTACATAGAATGCAAAATTCAATAAAAGTGTTACCGGGCAGCAGCGAAAAATGTTTAATTGGATTTATATTTTTCGGACTTGAGGACATTTATACAATAATTTTGCGCTTTTCCTGAAATTTAGGGTAAACATCATTGTGTCTTCCTTGAAAATTTAATGTATTTTTTTGTAGATGATATTTTATTTCCAGCCATGAATATTTCACGAATCAAAGTCTTTAACGATAAATACCGGTTGCAATCTCTCCAAACTAGAATTTTCAATAGAGTATTTTCTTTTTACAAAAAGCAGTCAACCATAAACTTATTATACCGGTAGCACCACAGAAACAATTTTTTTTTATATATATTTCTGTGGGTAGCACAGACTTAAATTATTAAATAAAGAGTACTTTATCTAAAAAATAAATATTTCTGTGACCGCTAGGTATTTTATAACTAATATATGAATATTACTGGTATTGTATAACTAATTATGTTACCCATGGGGGTACAATATAATAACTTTATGGATACCCGGATTCCCGCCTGCGGAAGTCCTTGTTGCTCGAAGTATAGTATCGCACATTATCTATGATATTATGTAGAAAAAAAAATCTGTGGTAGAAAACGCGCATAGTCATTTTGTAACTCTTCTTTTGATCTTTATGTACCTACATTGATTATATTGATTGTTATATTTATAATTGTTTGTGAAAAGCTTAAAAATTGTTGTAGATATTTTTATTTCTGTGGAGTTAGAGTTAGATACATTCTTATTCGTTCCATGGTTGGTTGATACTATACAAGGACTTTCGCGTTTAGTCTGTGTTGCTCTATGATAGATACCTATAAAATGTATAAAACTTCTTTGGTAGGAACCTACTTTATCATTTTATTTTAGTTTTCTTGACATATTTTTGATGGATTGACTCTTGACACCTTCACTGTTGCCAGCTGTTAATATTTACCCCTTAGTATTGAATAATAATGAGTAAGTACAATTCATAAATAGGTAACACAGAACATTTTATACAAATTGTTGTGGTATAGCGGTCAACACGGCAAACCGCGACTTTCTAGTCGCAATAAATAAAAAAATAAAAAATAAAAAAATGTAATTATTTTCACAAACTTTTTTTGGTAATAAAATTGTACTTGTTTTTGAAAAAAAAGCACATATTCAATATTTTATCTAATCTGAAAAAACGATGTGAGTTTAAACGAAAGATACCTCACGATAACCCGAATCGAACATTCTCAAATTAACTCCCTCAATTTCTGGTAAATCTGAATAGGGAATCACTTAAATATACAATTTCATATTTCACTCGGCATATAAAACTATTCTCATAAAGCCATATTGCGGCAAAGATTTCATAAAGCAAAATTATAATTTAATTTTACTTGAATCATATACACAGATTACCCCGGACTTCAGGAAATGATAATGTAGGTACCTATCTTAAAATTTTAACATATTTCTCTAAAAATTGAGCTTATCGGCAAATGCCGGTTAATTACTCATGCAATCCCTACACAGTTTGCCAATATATTTTTTTTTGTATTGTCTATACATTCCAAATGTTTTTTATAATAGTGTGTGTGGACGGATACACACACATCTAATCATTGTATGTGTACATGGTGTGTATCCATCCATCTGTGAAACGAAGTACGTGCCTGAACTGTCAAAACCCAATGGTGGACGACCCCCTGTGTGATTTGACAGTATATAATAATTTTTTTAACTGTGTCATTAGGGCCATTCAAAGTATTTTTATGTTATTTTTATGAATTATGTTATCATAAATGTTGATTATTAAATTTTGAAAATATTTTTTATTTCAAAAATTGATCACGTTTTTCTATTTACTTACTTTTACTTGTTAGGGAGTCACAATTCACCAATATGATATTTATATAGTCCTGGCAGCTGAAAGCTAAAGCACTGAAATATTTACCATTCTACGCTCTTACTGTTTTGCTCTTCAAACATTGTACGCTTAAAAGAGCAAAATAGTAAATTTTGCTCTTTTACCATTTTGCGACCGGTAATCATTTTGCGCTTTTAACATTATGCGCCTAAATGCCCCCCAGCTATAGTGTAGCAATGGTTTATATGTATAGGCACTGTCTAGTCTAGCCTAGCACAGTCTAGCCATAAAAATTGTTGTGTATATTTTATAAAAAATAAAAATAAATGAACCATCTTAAACGAATTGTTTTTTTAACCCTTACGATATCGCCGAATAGTGGCTAAAAAACGCAAATGGTCTCTTTCGTAAAATGTCGCATTAGGGACTTTAGATTTTTAAAGAACAACATAATTTTTTTAAGTAACTTATTTACATACAGTAAACAAAAACCCTAAATGTGATAATGTTGGTTGGTACTTAAATTTACTTCATATATATATTTTGCATAAGTGATGTTTGTAATATATTGGGTAAAACTAAACGCAGGCGTTTCCTGTCACCGCCGCCAGAGGGCGTTCGGGGTTTTCACACTGCTAGCGTGGATGGCGTCGCGCGGACGGCCGCCATTGCATTGCCCTATGCGATATCGGTTTGATTTTTAATACGCGAGAGGTTCCGCGTTCTTTGATTGCTAATTAGCTTGAGTTGTGTTTGTGAATTTCCTGTTTGTTAAATAACTATTGAACTTTGTGTTTGTGTACCCGTCATGGTGACTTTTTCTTGTGAGAGGTGAAACGTGGCTGGCGGTTCACATCTGGCTGTTCCCGAGTGAAACTACGGGAAGAAATCTATTTATTTGTCCTGGGGAATTGAGATCTCAAGGGTTAGGTAGGGTGATTAGGAATTCCCCCTTCCCGAAGATACTCAAGTTTGGATCCGAAGAGAAAGAAGATTTAGCTTGGTAAGTGTTTTTAAGTGTAATTAATTTATAGGTTAGGTTATCATATAGGGCCCTGTAGCTCCCCTTCATAAGCTACGGTAGCAGACTGCGTTAAGTTATTTAGGTTTTAGTCGGGCAAACGTGGTGCCGCGTGGAGATTTCTTCCCGGTACTTATTTTTTACCGGTGGTTTTTTCCCGGTGAAGTTCCGGTACAGAATTCTTCCCGCCGCTTCGTTTGTCCGGAGTCGCTCTGCGCACATTTTCTGGCAGCAGGCAGAGCGTAGTTGCTCTGCACATTTTCTGGTAGCAGAGCGTAGTTTATCTACCCTCTATTTGTTCGTTTGTAAAAAAAATAATTAATTGTTTGTAAAAATTATTAGATTTTTCTTAGTTTGTTTGTATAAGAATATTTGTAACCTTTTTTTGTATTTGTTTGCGGTTTGTACCGTGCGTTCCGGGTTTGTGCCATTCTCATACCTACCGCGGTTCTTCGTGTAGTTGTTTGATTTTGTTGTTTTTTATTTACCTTTTGTTATTTTTTGTTTGTGACTTGACGCGATGGCGAAGGTCCCCAATGCTAAGGCGACACTCGCCAACGAATTGAGATGGTTTGTGACGGCCGGAGGACTCCTGTCCCGGAAGGACAGGGAGGGCGCCATACTGCTAAGAGCGGATCACCTCCACTCACGATTGATTAGCGCGGAAGCGGCCATGGCGGCGCTTACCGAAGCCGATCTTACCCCGGAGGCCTACGCAGGTCACATGGCGGACATGGACCAGATCCTGAGTCTGCACGATGATATCGCGGAGGCGGTGACCGCAATAAGGGCGAGACAGGCTGGCGGACCAGCCCTCGCACACCTGTTAGACAGGAAGGACCAGCGGTTACTGGTCGGCTCCCCACCCTTCAGCTGTCCCACTTTGGGGGTAGGATGGAGGAGTGGGTAGCATATAAAAATATGTTTGAGTCCCTGGTCGTAGCACGACAGGATTTGTCGAAGGCCCAGAAGATGGCCTACCTCCTCTCCACTCTTGAGGATGAAGCGCGGTCGCTCATCCAGCACCTCCGGGTGGAGGACGACCAGTACGACACGGCTTGGGAGTTATTGAACTCCCGCTATCAAAACTTACGTTTGTTAGCGGATGCGCACGCCGCACAGTTGATGGCCCTGCCCAAGGTGGCCAACAGGGCACAGTTGCGCCTGCAGTTGCTCACGCCCGTTACAGTGGCCTGTAACGCGCTCCGCACACTGGGGCTGCCGGTGGACCAATGGTCCTTTTTGCTGGTGCACATTGTATTGGGCAAATTACCCAATGACATCCGCTCGCGATTTGAGCGCGAGAATGCGGAACGGGATAGCACCACCCTACCAACATTCACTGACTTGGTGAAGTTTTTGGAGTTTGAGGCACGGGCTGCTGAGAATACCATGACGGACTCAGCGCCATCCAGAGCGCCTGAACGTAGGCCCTTGGAACCCTCATGGCGAGGGAGGCCCCAACAGGGACGGCAACCGCCACCGCGTGGAGCTGGTGCGCGGGTTGCACACACGGCAGCAGTCGCGGGGGACGCGGACTGCCTGCAATGTGGCCGGATGGGCCACAGCCTGCTGCAATGCAGGGACTGGCAGAGACTGCCAGTACAAGATCGGCGCCGCATGGCAAGGCGGCATGAACTATGCTTTTACTGTTTGGGCGGTCACTATGCACGTGACTGTCCCAGTGCCATACCATGCAGTGCATGCCGTGGGCGGCACCACGCGATGCTTTGCATGAACCGCAACGGGGATGGCACCCGGATGTTGAGGCAGGGGTCCCCTATGGGCGGGGGCGCTCCTGCGCGAAGCCCTCCACCACCGGACGGAGGACGCGGCTTCGCTCGTCGCACCCCCCTCGGGAGGGGGTCGCGTACCTGCGCGGGTCTTGGCGGACCGGGACCACGCGCCCCAAGGTCATGGCCAGTATGTAGCTGGCCAGGCCCGGATAGGGCCCCCATGGGCGGGGGCCCTAGATCGGACGTGAGAGTGGGGACACCCCCTCCACGCGGGTTACCAATACCCAACACATGCAGCCGCAGCGGTTTTCTCCGCCGCTGCACGAGTACCCACGGCTGGAGTACCACCCGCCGTACCATATGTATGGCCGGGCCGCGGGTTATGCCCCCCTCAGATGGGGATGTGCACTCGCCCGCCATATTATCCGGGTCAGTGGCGCGCCCCTGGTTTGGAGAGAGTGGGGAGCCCGTAACTAGCTTGCTCCCTTGCTGGGACAGAGCCGCGGACGGTTCTGCTCCCTACCGCGGTGGTCCGCGTATGGGGTCGTAGGGGGGAAGCCATTAATTTGAGAGCTCTGTTGGACTCAGGGGCTCAAAGCAGTTTGGTTACCACTCGAGTGGCACGCCAGTTAGGTTTAGTCGTGGAAGACTCGCCTGTGCCACTTCTTGGAGTTGGTGGCATACAAGTGAAGTGTCTGACGGGCCAGACACTTGTCACCTTTTCTTCGCTGAAGTCCTCCACAATGAGGATCACGACTTCGGCTATGGTAATGGATACCATTGCGGGTTGGCACCCCTCGACAGACATACCGCCGGGTGTGTTGTCTTTGGTTTCGGGTCTGGATTTGGCCGACCCCTTTGTCTTTCATCCCGGCCCAGTGGACTTGCTCCTGGGCTCGGACGTATTGGGTTGGATTTTGTTGGGTACACAGAAGGCTCTGGGTTCGTCTTCACTGATGGCAGTGTCTACGATTTTTGGTTTTGCCCTGATGGGCCCTGTGTTTGATAATGGCACCGCGGAGGAGCCACCGGTTGTCGCATCTGCGTCCTTGGCCAAGACCATGCAAAGGTTTTGGGAGGTGGAGGAGCCACCTATGAGTTCCAGGATGGATCCGGAACACGCTGAGTGCGAAGCCCTTTTTCGATCAACCACGGAGAGGTTGCCCTCCGGTCGGTTTGTAACTAGGTTACCCTTTGTTGCCTCTCGTCCTAGCCTAGGGCAAAGTAGGGCGCTTGCGGAGAAACGACTGCTGTCCATGGAGCGACGTATGCAGCGTGACCACGTACTTCGCGATAAATATATTGAATTTATGCGCGAGTACGAGGATTTGGGTCACATGTCTCCGGCTCGAGTTGATTGGAGCTCAACTGAGCATTATTTTTTGCCCCACCACGCGGTGGTGAAGGCCTCAACAGGCAAATTGAGGACCGTCTTCGATGGGTCCGCACCCACTTCGAACGGGGTTTCGTTGAATCTATGTTTGCATTCAGGTCCCAAATTGCATAGGGACATAATTGACATCATCTTGAACTTTAGAAGACATCAAGTGGTTTTTGGTGCGGACATCCGGATGATGTTCCGCCAGACAGTCATACATCCTGAGGACAGGCGATTCCAGTTGATACTCTGGCGTGAGCGCCCTGAGGATCCTGTGACGGTGTATGAGCTCAACACAAACACGTATGGTTTGAAATCTAGTCCCTATATCGCCATCAGATCATTGCTTGAATTGGCAGAGCGGGAACGGATCCGCTTTCCCCGTGGGGCTTCCGTGCTGTCACGTGACTTGTATGTTGATGACGTGTGCACCGGAGCCCAAAGTATTGAGGAGGCCCTCCTACTGCGGGATGAATTGATTGAAATATTGAAGACAGGTGGCTACGAGCTACGTAAGTGGTTGTCTAATGAGCCTAAAGTTCTAGAAGGGATCCCGGAGGATCACCAACAGAACCCTCACCTGTTTGAGGATGTGGATGATCCCAACAGGATAGCGGTGCTGGGCATGCAGTACCAGCCGCTAACCGATATTTTTACATTCCAAGTGGACTTGGAAATACCAAAGGTCTGGACTAAGAGAACGGTGTTGTCCGTAATAGCCCGTATGTTTGATCCAAGCGGTTGGATCAGTCCAGTGATATTCTCTGCGAAGTGTCTTCTTCAGAGACTTTGGACTTTGGGCGTCTCGTGGGACGAGCCGCTGTTTGGCTCTCCATTGGATGATTGGCTCGAGTTGTTTTCATCGATTAAGGAAGTCAATCGGATTGCCTTGCCTCGTCGAATATTGCCCCCGGGAAATATCGAGCCAGCCTGCATGGCTTTTGTGACGCGTCGGAGCGAGGCTACGCCGCGTCAGTCTATATGCGGACAGTTGACGCCGATGGCCGGGTCAATGTCTCGCTTTTGTTAGGGAAGAGCAAGGTCGCCCCCATCAGGACTAGGCTGACTATTCCCAAGCTTGAGTTGAGTGGAGCTCACCTTCTTTCTAAATTGTTGCATCACGTTGCCAGTGAGCTGGCGGCCACGGTCGAGATACGGGACATCTTCGCCTGGTCGGATAGCCAGGTCGCGCTTGCATGGTTGCGCGCGGCCCCACATACCTTGGAGGTTTTTGTGGGAAATCGGGTTTCCCAAATCCAGAATATCGGAATTGATATAACATGGAGACATGTGCCGGGAGAGCTTAACCCAGCGGACTGTGCTTCCCGGGGTTGTACGGCACCAGAATTGGTGTCACACCCGCTCTGGTGGGGTCCAGAGTGGCTGATGGGATCAGAAACTTCTTGGCCTGTCTGTCAGACAGATGTTACTTCTTTGAGTTTGACTGGGCTCCGTGTACATGCTGTAGTCGCTGAGACGACGTCGGAGCCGGATTGGCTACTTGCTCGGTATAGTAGCTTGGATAAGCTTCTGGGTGTTACCAGTTGGATTAAGCGTTTCATACATAATTGTAGAAACCCACAGGCAAAGCGGTTGGAGCCGATTGCAGGTGCAGAAGAGCGCCGGAGCGCATTGTTGCATTGGGTCCGTGTCGTGCAGACCGGACGGTTCGAGTCAGAGCTTCGTATTTTGCGCGACGGACGCGCTAAGTTGAAGGGCGCGGTCGCTCGTTTGAACCCGTACATCGACTCGGATGGGCTTCTTCGGGTTCTTCAGGCTCCGGAAGGCGGATCTTCCATATGAGACTCGCCATCCTCTGTTGTTGCCCAAGGGCGGACCCTTGGTGCAGCTTTTGGCGTCTGATCGACACATTCGTAACGCCCATGCTGGGTGCAATGCTTTGTTGGCTATTTTGCAACGCGAGTTTTGGATTTTGTCAGCCCGAAGAGCAATCCGTAGTGTCCTGTTTCGATGTATTGCATGTTATAGGTTGAAGGCATCCACGATGCAACCACAGATGGGTGATTTGCCCGCTGATCGAATCCGACCTTCGAGACCGTTTGACGGCGTTGGAACCGATTTTGCCGGTCCCTTTTCGATCAAGGCTTCTCCCTTTCGTAATGCCCGTATTGTGAAGGGCTATTTGTGTGTATTTGTTTGTTTGGCCACCAAGGCTGTCCATTTGGAGGTGGTATCGGCTCTGACTACGGAGGCCTTCGTCGCCGCGTTGGATCGCTTTGTTTCGCGTCGAGGTCTACCTTCCCTTATTAGGTCTGACAATGGCACAAACTATAAAGGAACTGTAAATTATCTTAAGGATGTTTCTGTGTTTATTGATAAAAATTGTACTAGTTTAAGTCAAATTGCTGCCCAAAGGGGAATAACCTGGAAGTTTAGTCCCCCAAGTTGCCCCCATTGGGGAGGGATTTTTGAAGCGGCTGTGAAATCCGCAAAGACCCACCTCCGCCGCATTATCGGAGAAACGGCTCTAACTTTTGAAGAGCTGGCCACAGTGTTTTGTAAAGTTGAGGCGGTCCTCAACTCTCGTCCTCTCTGTCCGCTATCTCCAGATCCAAATGACTTGGAAGCTCTCACCCCTGGTCATTTTTTGGTGGGAGGGCCGTTGAATGCCCTGCCCGAATACCCGTGGAAGGATGAACGCGTATATCGGTTGTCGCGTTTTCAAATGTTGCAGCAAATGAGCCAGGACTTTTGGCGTCGCTGGTCGCTTGAGTATTTGCATTTGCTGCAGCAAAGAGTGAAGTGGACAGACAGGACTGAGCCTCCCAGGGAGGGTGATTTAGTATTGTTAAAAGAGGCAAATTTGCCCTCATTGCTTTGGCGACGAGCTCGCATATTACGTTTGATTCTTGGCGGAGATGGCACTCCGCGTGTGGCTGAGGTGTTGGTCGACGGTTCGATTTTAAGGAGAGGTGTGACCTCTCTCGCCCGCCTTCCCGTAGAGTAAGCTAGCGGTCTGCTTCTCAGACCGGGACGGGGGGATGTTTGTAATATATTGGGTAAAACTAAACGCAGGCGTTTCCTGTCACCGCCGCCAGAGGGCGTTCGGGGTTTTCACACTGCTAGCGTGGATGGCGTCGCGCGGACGGCCGCCATTGCATTGCCCTATGCGATATCGGTTTGATTTTTAATACGCGAGAGGTTCCGCGTTCTTTGATTGCTAATTAGCTTGAGTTGTGTTTGTGAATTTCCTGTTTGTTAAATAACTATTGAACTTTGTGTTTGTGTACCCGTCATGGTGACTTTTTCTTGTGAGAGGTGAAACGTGGCTGGCGGTTCACATCTGGCTGTTCCCGAGTGAAACTACGGGAAGAAATCTATTTATTTGTCCTGGGGAATTGAGATCTCAAGGGTTAGGTAGGGTGATTAGGAATTCCCCCTTCCCGAAGATACTCAAGTTTGGATCCGAAGAGAAAGAAGATTTAGCTTGGTAAGTGTTTTTTAAGTGTAATTAATTTATAGGTTAGGTTATCATATAGGGCCCTGTAGCTCCCTTCATAAGCTACGGTGGTAGCAGACTGCGTTAAGTTATTTAGGTTTTAGTCGGGCAAACGTGGTGCCGCGTGGAGATTTCTTCCCGGTACTTATTTTTTACCGGTGGTTTTTTCCCGGTGAAGTTCCGGTACAGAATTCTTCCCGCCGCTTCGTTTGTCCGGAGTCGCTCTGCGCACATTTTCTGGCAGCAGAGCGTAGTTGCTCTGCACATTTTCTGGCAGCAGAGCGTAGTTGCTCTGCACAAGTGACATTCCACAAAATATGATTTTTACGGGGGACATTTTGTGTAAGAGACCTTGGAGACCGTTTGCGACTTAGCCTAATAGGCACTTTATGCAATATGTACTTAAATCCAATACAATATGTACTTTATGAAAATTCACAGCATAAAATGCAGGGAAATAAAACCAAAAACTCTGAAAGTGTTTATTTTTATTTAGATTATTATGTCTTGATTTATAGTCGTGACATGTTTGTAAACTACAGGTGAAATAAATAAATAATATTATTATTTAAATATTTATCTGAATTTAATTACCCAATTAATTTGATATTAGCTATCTGGGGCTGCGCATAAGCAAGCACATTCCTTGCGACCGTCGCGTTCCGCTGGTCACCACGCCTCGCCACCGCTACCGAGTGTGGCAAGCGTTGACGTCAGCGCACACTAGGTGGCGCTAAAATCGTGGTTTAGCTGACATGTTTGTGTTATTTTTTCAATTTCCATTTTTTTTTTCTTACTAGCGCTCCGCCCTGTCTAATAAATAAAAATACATAAATTGTAGCTTATGTCCTATAGGTAAAATATTTTAAAAAATCAGTTCGGATGGGATTTTAAAAAATTATTAGTTGTGTATGGCAAAATAGATATTATTTTCACACATTGCACCCCAAATGCAAGTATACTGGAGCCATCAACGATCTCATCTCTGCGTTATGCATACACTGTGCCGGTGCAGGTGTACGCGCGGACTATTCTAATTGGTTAATGAGTTCCGCGGGATCCGCCCACTATGTCTATGTGTGTCTAAGGTGTCTTTGGTTGTGTGCTCGTTAATCGTTTTGAAGTTGAGCTAGGACCTGGTCTTAAACTATTTGCTAATGCGGTTTTTGTTCCAATCCGATCGACAAGTTAACGTGACAACTCGACAGCTTTTTTTTTTAAACAGAATAGTAAAATGGCCATAAATGCTATGTAGGACGTAATTTGCACTAACACGTTATTGCAGTGTAGTTTACCTAATCTTAATTTGTCCTGTCTGATTTAGGGGCCTGGTCTGTGAAGTCTGAGCGCGTTTCACGCGTCGACCTCTTTTTGTAAAGAAGCAGTGGAGTGTCGCGCTTTTTCCAAAATTGAAAAAAAAAATGCCTCCTCCGATTTTTTTTTATTTGTAAAAAAATTTGGGCGTTCATGATAATGCAATAAAAATGCCTTCACCTTCAGTCGCGTTTGAAGTCAAATTCGTGGACAGAAAAGGGTAAGCTCATAAACTCTGCAGGGCTCAAAGAGAAGTAACCTGCCACCCTGACACGAATAAATTAACGCGTGACAAGTGACAACTACGTCACGCGAGGTCGTCTGTTTGCAGTTCATAGTAGTATTTCTGGTTATGTAATGACACTGTTATTTTAGACTAGATTGACGAAAAATTACGGTAAATGAAGACCCATGAAATAAAATTATAAAAAAATAATACGTCTCCTATATCCTAAGTAGCGATATGCCGCCGAGAAATTTGCTATTCCCGCAAATTTCTTCACTTGAAAATTTCCGAAAATTCTTAGAAATTTCTCGGGTTTCTAGGAAAATTTTCCGTTCTCGAGAATATTTCCGAAAAATTTCCAAGAAACTTCCCATTGTTTCTTTGAAAATTTCGTGAACGGCACATCATTAATCCTAAGTAATATTATAAATGCGAAAGTGAGTTTCTTTGTTTGTTAGCTCTTTACGCTTTATCTACTGAATCAATCTTCCTGAAATTTTGTTTACACATAGTTAGAAGTACTGACAAGGACATAGGGTACCTTTCATCCCGGGAAAAGCACTGTTCCCGTGGGACATTCACGCGGGCGAAACAGCGGGCTAAAGTTAGTTTTGATATACATAGAATACATTTTTTACCCGGAATAATTACTTATATCGAAGGTAAACTCATATTTTACGTGACGTTAGAGGTAGAGGTGTTATATCAAAAAATCTCCAATATCAATATTCAATTTACGGAAATATGGAACCTGAAAATTATGCCCCCGAGACGGCAATCATACGTTATTGAAAATCGCATCAGGTTTTCCATATTCATCCAATTAACGAAAGTAGAGAATTGACACTTCGTACAAACAGCAAACTGTACCATTAGTGGACTGGACACATACAAAGACTTATCTCAAAGCTCAAAAACGAAGTAATTAGGAAGTACATCAAAGAACTGTTCCTCACTTGATCTTCACTTAAACGAAAGTAAGCTAAATGCCCCGTGATATACTTTATAGGAATGGCTACTACGAATTTTCTTCTAAACAAAATAACTCGCAGAATCACTCTTATTACTGTTAAATACTGTCATATCTAAGTTGGTAGAAAAAAAAACTGTTTTCAGAGTTGGACCATTGGATGCGGTGACCGTTTTCCATCAGGTGGGCCATATTCGTCCAATTAACGAAAGTAGAGAATTGACACTTCGTTCAAACAGCAAACTGTACCATTAGTGGACTGGACACATACAACTTTAGCTCAAAGCACATAATACATAATTACTCAAAAGCTCAAAAACGCAGTAATTAGGAAGTACATCAAAGAACTGTTCTTCACTTGATCTTAACTTAAACGAAAGTAAGCTAAATGTCCGTGATATACTTTATAGGAATGGCTACTACAAAATTTCTTCTAAACAAAATAACTCGCAGAATTACTGTTAAATACTGTCATACCTTTAGGTTGGAAGAAAAAAAATCTTTTTTCAAGGTCGGACCATTGGATGCGGTGACCGTTTTCCATCAGGTGGGCCATATTCGTCCAATTAACGAAAGTAGAGAATTGACACTTCGTACAAACAGCGCATCGTACCATTAGTGGACTGGACACATACAACTTTAGCTCAAAGTACAGAATACATAATTACTCAAAGCTCAAAAACGAAGTATGTAATTAGGAAGTACATCAAAGAACTGTTCTTCACTTGATCTTAAACGAAAGTAAGCTAAATGTCCCGTGATATACTTTATAGGAATGGCTACTACAAAATTTCTTCTAAACAAAATAACTCGCAGAATTACTGTTAAATACTGTCATACCTATAGGTTGGAAGAAAAAAAATCTTTTTTCAAGGATTGGATGCGGTGACCGTTTTCCATCAGGTGGGCCATGTCTACTTAGAAGTGCACACATAGATGTGTTATACTTCTGCACTCTCCTTACTTTGAGACAAGCCCCAAACACGAAACCGCCGTGAACTTAAAAAGATATTGCACTGCGAATGCATATAGTGCACGTTTTAATGACGCCGTTTGTTCGTAAATTACGCTATTACGTATTAACATAACGCTGCCATTTTAAAATACGTGGCTTACTTGCGTGAAAACGTACGGGGTTCATGAATAGTCATTACTGGGGCAGCGCCAGGGTTGACACGTTTTGAATTTGATTGATAGTTTTAAAATGTCAAAAATTGAGAGACAAAAAGCAAAAACCTAAGTTGCAAAAATTTATTAATTTTCGAATTTTAATTTAGTGGCGCTCAATCATACTAATATTATAAAATGGGAGTGTTTGTAAATTTGTTTGTAGTGGGCAGATAGGGGGTAATGAATTAAAACAATACATGTTTTATTGTGACTGCGAATTCGCAGTGTTAATGTACAAGATGTAATGAAAAAGTTTTTCATTTCAAATTGCACATATAAAACCAACGAATCGAATAAAACATGAATTGTTTAGCTAAGTCTGTGACCAAGTCGTAAAGATTACAGGATTGTAAAAGTTACCATAACCTTGGCCAATAAATTTATCCAATCCGATCAAGCAATTTTACGGGTCATTGCTTGTGAATATAGCACACGGACTCAATCTGTTTTGCCATCAAAAGCTATAACATGATGCACAAAAGTACAAGGCCCTTTCGAGGAAGCTACTTGAATTTGGTATTCTTTCTGTCATCTCATCAGCGACCATTCAGTGGCTTATAAAATTGAATATAAGCAGTAACATATGGTATGCTGATCACAGTTATTACTACAAGATGTTCACCTAAGAGATTGCCATTTTGTTTATATTGTGTGTGCGTTTCATAATTCATTAAATGTTTTTTTTTTTACAAGATAAAATATACCATGTTGACAACCCTACGTTTCCTTCGGGTCGCATGTCCCCTCGCAATACAGCCTATGCAGCCGAGCTGGCCTGTACAGCATAACACAACCATTCTTTTCTTTTAGAGAACATATTCCAATTTCACAGATGCTATTTTACTGACGATGTAAAAGTAGGGACGATTTAGGACGATATTCACATAAAAAGGTGGACCTCGAGGATGGACAAAGTTTTAGATTAAGGTTTACAGGGCTTCTCTTTTTAGGATTCATGCATAAGACTTTTTATTTGATCATCATAAATGTCCGTGTGAAGTATCTTTAGAATGCTTACATTATCCCAGGTAACGTGAGAAGTCGATCATTCGTCAATTTCCTTCTTTTTAAAATTATTAGCAGAGATTGACGAGGCCAAAGCCATTTGGACAACTGAAAAAAATATAGTCGTCAGACTGAACTACTGAAGAGATACTAACCATTTTCAATTAAAACCAACGAGTATTGCATAGCAGGAGGCGCGGTTATTACACCATTCAATATCGCTATGAAGACCATTTAATATAACCTTATTGTCACTCAAATTGATGGGTTTCCGCCAACAGAAACACGCTACAGTTTCGACCTTGTCGGCTAATTGGAAAAGTGCTGAAAAGTAGCTTCATCCATAGATATACTATCTCTTTAGACTATAGACAAAACCAAGGACCTCCAATCAAAAATTGTTTACAAAATTGAAAACTTTGTGATTATTTTTATGCTGAAAAGAAAATTTCTAAAATTATATTTTTTTAATTTGTGCGTGGTCTATTTTAATGTATGTCTGAGTGGACTGCCGCATAGCGTGAAGTTTTCACAGTTGACTAAAATAGTTTAAACTTTGAATATGAACTATGACATAAAGTAGATATGTTGTAAATACAACCCTCGTTAAATATATAGTTGAATTTGCATTTGTAAAAATATTTGGAGACCTATTTCAGGCACTAGCTCTTCCCAAAGTCTACGAATGTATCCTAGTTCACTAGTTGTATTGTATTGACACATATTTAGCTCTAAGCCATAGAGATATTATGTACTATACGAGTTGTATTTTGATGCTCTAAGCACATTTTTTGTAAAGAGGAAATAAAAATAAGTTTTATTTTAAGGTTGTAAATCATCTGTAACACACCTATATGTAAATCTAACCTAGATAACCCTTATTTTGGAAGATACTAAAATGAATACAGTTTATCATTATCTGAATTTGCATATAGCATGCCCATAACTGTACGGCAATAAAAACCCTATAAATCTAACCTAGCCTCAATTATTAACCCCCACAAAAACAGAGTAATATAAGTTGGATGTATGTGTTTATGTGTAGCCAATCGTATGTCTGTATGTGGCATCGTAGCTCTCAAACGGATTAACCGATTATGATCTATTTTTTTAAGCAAGCCTAAATCGAGAGTTTTCTTAGCACCATGATTCACAGAAGACTTTTTAGGGTTCCGTTTTTGCTCAAAAGACAAAAACGAAACCCTTATAAGATCACTTTGTTGTCCGTCTGTCTGTCAAACTTTTTTCTCAGGAACGCTTTATGATATCCAGTTGATTTAGGAGTAATCAGCATTTTTTCAACAAATGTTTATAGGTTGATGTTCTGTCGACTGTACTTAAGGGTATGGTTTATAACACCCTGACCTTCAAATGTTAGGTTTGCGTGGTTCTGGGGGTAGATATACATCAAGCTGCATAGACTTGCACATTTACTTCAAGTGGCTGTAATTGCCTCAAGTTCCGTGCTTTCGTGTGTAGTGCCGTCATTGTATGGTCCAATTGTTGGTCGGGTAGCGATTTTCTACGAAATTTCAAACAAATAGAATTTATCTTTCAACTGTGAGTAGAAATGTTTTTTTTATTTAGCTATTGCTGGGCAAGACACGGGCATACTAGGCCAATGAATGTGATAGAAAATGTGTGAATAACAACTGATGTACTCGTTGCAAAAAAAAACCTTAAAAAAAGTAGAAACCATTTTAATTGCATTAATTTCTATTAACTTATCGCTTGAAAACAATGGTCTTTAATGCAGTACGATCAATTAAAATGTTTCCTGTGCGCGATTCGTGATTTTTATGAAGAAAAACATCATATACCTAAATGAGTTAAAAAACGAATAATTGTAGTTGCATTACGCCGAGTAGTATTATACTCGGCGTAATGCAACTACAATCGCAGCGCATTCAACAAACGCTACCGCTTGTAAATGGACCAAGTCCAATTTTGCATAAGCTTACATAACAGCAAGGTCAGCCTGACACTCCACCTTGCATGAGCTCAGGTGGAGGAAATTAAAGCTGTTCCACGCTATTTCAGAGAGCTTGCTTGTACACCTCATGGCTTATGGTTAGAATTTCAAAATTTCAATGTTACGATTAGCTTTAATAGATTCCAGAGCTATTGCAGCGGTTCTAATTTTTTAATTTTTCAAACAGTATATAGTAGTATATATGTTACAAAAAAAGACTTACTTACGAAGAACTTCTCGATAATTTTAAAATTAGCAAATTAAATGTAAGACGTACACATCTTGAAGCCATGTTACTTTTTGATCTGTTTAATAATAGGTATGATTGCTGTCAATTAGTTAATAAGTTAAAGTACAGTATTCCACGTAGACGCCAAATGCGTAACCGTAATAGATGTCATATGTTTGCAGTCCCTGTATGTCGTACAAACGCTGGTAAACTAAACAGTCTTTTAAAATTTATTTTTATAGCATAGATATTATATATATCACTGTTGGTGCCTTTAAAAGAAAGGTTAGAGAACTTTTGAAATAAATTGTAACACTTTCATGATATGTCAGTTCATCTTTGTTAAAATTGTTTAGTAATATGTGGTAAGCGGTGCTGAAAGCGCATTTATTTATATGTAAGCACGCGATTTTTTTTAGTAACATTGTATTGTGTTTTTATTTGTTTACCCAAATAAAAAGAAGAAAAAAAAATAATTTTATCGATGTATCAATTACATTACAACAAGTCATGCAAAGTTTTTTTCATTTCATGTAAACTTAAATGGGTTTTAAAGGTAAAAACAATTTAAGATAAAAGATTTAGAAGCGCGCTCCGACCTATGGCCTATGTATTACTATAACAATTATCTTGATTAGACTTTTTACTATAAAGTATATTGTTTGTTTGTTTGTAAACTCTTTATTGCACATACACACAAGAAAAATAGAAAACATAGTGAAACAAAAAGAGAGGCGTACAATGGCGGACTTATCCCAAAAAGGGATTTTTTCCCTTCTTCTTTTTTCTTTCTATTTTTTTCTTCTTTTAAAAGGGTTATCTTTTAGATAGAGAAGGTAAATCACTAAATAACTTCATATAACAGGCAGAGAAACTAATAAGTAATCTAACAAAGGGCCATATTTGTATGCGGTGAGCGATATAAGTTGAGAACTTGTTATACTTTCGACAGTTTTCCATTATTCTCATCTCAGGTTACTGTTCAAGAAGAGACCTTATTTCGGATTCCTATGTGGCTTGGTGCTTGGAGAGCGATCGATCCAGAATGATACGATTGAACCATGACCTTTTTGCTTTAGGCTTGGTTATTCGTCAGGTGTAGCTTACCTTACCATGAAAAAAATTGTAACTTTTTTTTGTAAAAAAAAAAAACAATTACAGGTAAGTTCAGTATTGTGTGCGTGTCCGGCTTGTAATAACAGGAAATCCATCTTTTACTTATACTAAACCATGGGAAGTATTCGCAACTCTCAACCTTTCCTCGGAAAAACATCTGGAAAAATCCTTTTTCTAAGTAAGGGTAGAGCGTCTAGAGTGAGTGGGCCAATGGTGGTTTGAAAAATAATGTTATTGATTCGCAACTAAATTTATTTAAAAAAAAATCTTTATTTCGACAAGATGTTGCAAAAGGGATTATTTAGCTTAAGGCTTGTACTATTATGTATTCTGTGGCTAAGGTTGTATATGTATTGACTAAAGTATACATGTGGGTCTGTCTGTGCTGTTTAAATTTTTTTCACAAATTAAAATCACAAAAAAGTTGCAATTTTTTTTAGTAGCTAAACATGCCCAAAATAGCTACAAAGTAGCTAAAGTGGCAACACCGATTTACACCTGTTATATTTATCTTTAGCTCTTGATGGCTCGGAAACCTTGAGACGGTTATTATCGTAGTATTAGCCCCAGTTACTTATATTAATTCTGTGCCCCAGTGCTCGTATTACAGTCTGAAACATGAAGCCAGGCCAGTGCAGACTAAACTAGCCGTAGGCGGATGACGTAGAGGCACTATAAGTAGATGTTACCCGGATAGACATGTTTTTACCCAACTGCAAAGAAAGGGTTATGTTTTTCGCGCGTATCTTGTATATATATTATTTCCTCATATCTCTCAAACGGCTGCTGGGTGGATTTCCATAAAAAGGGTAGCGGATGCGAGGAAATATTATTAGATGTGGAAAACATTTTTTGTTAGTTTACTGCAATATGGCTATCTAATTAAAGAGCTTATTATGGATTTCAAAAATGTATATCATGTTCTTAATATTTACATGCTAATATGCTTTAATCTCGATAACAATTGTTTAACAATAGACGCAACCGCATGCAGTCTCTTCGTTGATGGTCCTTAGTGTTTACTACCGCTGTTTTCACACAGAACTGATTCAGGTTTTTGCTTGGAAATAAAATGTGAAAGTTGCTTTCCCTTAACTACACAATATATTTTCAGTTTTACTACATACTCCGACATTTAATGGAGATGCTTTGAATTTATTTTGCAATCATTTACCTATATATTTTTGAAAACACTGAATGTCAGGTGAGAAAACCAAAAGCTAGAAGCAGGTATAAATTCTTCATAAAAACTCCGAAACGTACCGGTACACTCTATGAGAATTAGGGGTACTAACCGGTAACAAACCCAGTCTATATGTCTGGTAAAACTAATAAAAGCTCGTAAAATGTCATGATAGATTAGAGTATGGCCTCAGAACAGGTAAGTACTCTTCATTGAAATCAAACCTTGAAAATCCTAAAAATGGTCAAAACATAATTATTTTTGTGAGAAACTATTATTTTATGTTAATATAATGGTTATATACCACAAGCTTCCGATAGTAGCCGCCTACTTAGAATTTGACTTTGGTATCAACTAAGGTAGGTACTTATATCAGTTATTAGATATTTTTTTTACCTACTCGAGGTAAAAAAAAAATTCTAGTAACTCTTATAGTTTCATAAAATATTTTTTTAAATATTTTCTTAACCCACGCTTGTAACAAGTATTTGTACATCCCAATACAATACCCATCAGTGGGTCATTAATAACACTTAACGAATGCATTATTTCCTAGGATATCAATCATAGGTGTGAAGGTCGTATGCGCGCGTCACCGATTCGCAATAGTGCTAAATATCATTGTTGTATTTGTGTACAGCCCACAGACATAAAAGTAAAACAGACTTGACGTCCTCTAAATGCCTGTCAAAAAATAATAACCTGGGTCAAACTAAGGTATCTATGCTCTGGAATTTAAGTCAGACTTTTGACCTTAGGAAGTTAGGACATCTACTAGCTAGATTTATATAATCAGAAGTCTAACCTAACGCCTTTACGCTCATTTTTGTATTTACTTTTGTCTCTACTTTGTATGTTCTTTCTGTATATGGTGCAATAAAGTGTTGATCTATCTATCTATCAGGTTAGATAGATAGATAGATCAAAACTTTATCTCATCAATCTATCTATTGTCTAAGATCATAACAGCCCCCCTAGCATGACCACGCGTCGTAGATATACGATAAAATATATCGTATCATATATCACCAACATATTTATCGATTTCGCGAGCATGACCAAAGTAACAACATGATATGATAAAATTTACCACATGATACGAAATGATTAGCTTCGCGATATGGAATAACAATGCTGCCAATGTAATAATAAAATTTTTCAATCATCATTCATTTTCACTCGTTCTTTATCACGTTTTTGACGTCGGTAGGTGACTTTGACACTTAATTAATTATCGTTTTCTTTTATTAATGTTAAAAAAATAATTCATATATTATTATTTATTATTCACTCATTGATTATTTATTTAATTATTATTTTTGAGGAGCCCAATCTCCCTCTAACTCCGAACATAGGTAGTAAATCATTTCTACAGAGACTTTATAATTTCTTAAAAACTCATTGTCTGGGACCATATTATTGTGAAGCTGTAACTGTAAAAATAAAATATCAAGGATTATGTTTTGCATTTATTTCATAAACATTTACACAACAATCATAAAACTAAATCTTACCTTTTAATCGGAGAATGAATAAATGCTAATAAACATGTAATTTTTATTATATCGAGCGTATCACGCACTCTAAACGTCCTCGATAAAATAACACGAATAAATGTCAAAAATTGATATTTTTATCGCTTATATTTGGTCATGCTCGAATTTTCGATAAATAGCCAATTGTCGTGCTCGCTCTTCTATTTATCATATCGTATCATAACACGGTGACGTCACTGGCACGGTGATGCTCGCTGTTAAGATAAAAATTCAACATGGCGGCGATATTTATCATATTTTGACAGTTGGTGTGGATAAATCGCTATATCATATCGTGTTTTGGTGGTCATGCTAGCCCGGCAGGAACATCTAAGACGATAGTGTAGAAATTAATTACAATGGTTACCATGCAAGTGCATGTAACTAGTAAGTAGTTGTAAGTTATCAGAATTACTTAATTCTGATATTAATAACTTACTTCTTTTGCATTTGACAGCCCAAGTATTGAGTAAGATAAAGGACTAATAAAATAGATAATCAGCTTAAATTCTTGCAGCAAATGTAGCAAATGTTTAGTCTATCTGTATGTTCATATATGTCCGTGTAAGAATCATCCAGTGCAAATACAAGATGCATGCCCACACGATTAGCTAAAAATTAACAAACCGCGAGACATTTTAGAAATGAGGAAGTGCATATCAATATGTACCTTTTCCGGGATCAGCGATAAAATAGCCTACAGACAGACGGACACTTTGACGTGCTACTTCCGAAACATGTATACCTATATCCTACCTACCTATATCGAACTAAGTAAATCTAAAATTTGGGTTGTTCCTGGGTCTGTGTGTGAGCAGTCACAGAACAAACTCACTTCCGCATCATAATAATACAAGCTTTTGCCCGCGGCTTCGTCTGCGTGCATTTTCCTCGGGAACAGTGCCTTTTCTCGGGATGAAAGGTATCCTACGTCCTTCTCAGTACTTCTAACTATGTGTATGCGAAATTTCAGGAAGATTCGTTCAGTAGATAAAGCGTGAATAGGTAACAAACAAATAAATAAACAAACAAACTCACTTTCGCATTTATAATATTACCTAGTTAGGATTACATATGATTGGGATTAAGTTTAAATAAATAATCTTTAAATAAATAATCACGTGTAACAAATATAAAAGTAATATTGCCAATTTCATTAGTTTTATCAAGATCAGACTGTTCAAATAAAATCTTGATTGAAAAGGCTAGACACTAGACTCGACAAGAAATGGTACCTCGTTTCAAGTTGGCGAACGCGATAAAGAAAGTTCCCAATAGCTTTTTGTGCTTTTATTTTGGCTTCGGCATCAGATAAATTAAACATCTAATGGTATCGCGCGGTCATTGACTTGCCAATTTTGCGATATTGAATATTTTTTTCAAAATTAGCTTCTTTAACTTAGTAATTTCGTAACCAAATGGGAATAGGTACTTAGTTTACCACATGCAAAAAAGTTATTACAGCGATTTTTAGGTAAAAAAAAGTAGTTGTATTCCAAGTACTGAGCATCTTGTAAAAATTTGGCCAGTAGTTAAAAAATAACCCTGTATACCAGTGGCGTGGGGTGAAAATATTCAAAGGTGAAGCCACAGTGCATGTCGAGTATGATAAAAGTGGCTTTAAAAATCACTCAAATAAAATAAAATAAAATAAAAAAAAAAAATAAAAAAGCCTTTATTGCTACCAATGATTTTTAAAATTACAAAGATTTTTTTAGGTTTTTCCACTTAATATCTAAGTATACCTTGTATATAATACAATTGGTACTTACTAAAGAAAATATTTTTATCGTTTTAAATTATTATCTTAAAGGTAGGTAAGTAGGTACATAAAAAATAACAATCTTAGTTTTACTTAAACTTAAAAACAATAAACTTCAAAAATGTAATTAAGAAACCCTAAAACAAAATAATGCCAAAACTTTTACATTGGAAGTCGCCTATGTGGCGTATAGGCCTCCCCTCCTAATCATATAAATTAAACGATCTAATGGTATCGCGCGGTCATTGACTTGCCAATTTTGCGATATTGAATATTTTTTTCAAAATTAGCTTCTTTAACTTAGTAATTTCGTAACCAAATGGGAATAGGTACTTAGTTTACCACATGCAAAAAAGTTATTACAGCGATTTTTAGGTAAAAAAAAGTAGTTGTATTCCAAGTACTGAGCATCTTGTAAAAATTTGGCCAGTAGTTAAAAAATAACCCTGTATACCAGTGGCGTGGGGTGAAAATATTCAAAGGTGAAGCCACAGTGCATGTCGAGTATGATAAAAGTGGCTTTAAAAATCACTCACACGCGCTTTATAAATATATAGAAAAAAACCGGCCAAGTGCGAGTCAAACTCGCACACCGAGAGTTCCGTACACGCAAAGCATCTCACATTATAGCTCTAACTAAACAACAAGTCCAACTAGTTTCAAAAACACACTTTACTTTGCAGTTCGATCCTAAGATTCATACTGAATCCAGCGCAAAAATAAGTTTGTAACACTTTTTTTAGACTTCCAACAACACATTTACAATTTTCAGATTTACTCCTGTATAAGTACTGTTAGACCTTGCTTTTTGCCAAATTTCATAATTTTAGGTCAACGGGAAGTAAGACAACAACCTATTAATACTAATGCCGCCTTTCTCATCATATAGCCTACGTGACGACAAGAAACAAAAATAAACAAACAAACATTTACCATGAAACAAACTACAAACACTATACAATATAACTAAATAATATACCACAATCAAGTTAATCGCATATTACAACAATAGATAATTAGCATAGGTACGCCCCGTGTGAGTGCAAACCAAAGCGCAAATGCGCGCGAAGCGAACCGAACAGCGAGTTAGAATAGACTTAGTAAAAAATAATAAACCCGGCATAACAATCTATAGTTGTACATGTCTATTCTTTTTTCCTTCATCTGAGGAATTAGCATGACATTAGACATTCGCGGATTATCGCTGTGATCAGACGAAAATTTTTCAAGCGAACAGGAACAACCAATAAGGATTCGTTGTAGGCTATTTTAAATCGGCTTGTATTGCTGTCTATATCGACGAGTGGTTGCATATGTAGTTGTAATGTCATTGTGTGTGTGTCACCATACATTTTCAATTTACAAATTCCCAATATTATTGGCGAGTTAGTTACTACCGCGTCTCGCGTCCTGCAAAATAAAATCGTGCGTGTGGCGTTTGCGCGGTTTCGAATACATTGCGTACGTTGTATCCAGCTATTGAAGAATATTTATTACAAAGCGCGCAATGTAATGATGTGCGCTCAATGTAATTATATCTCGCGCTCATATTAAATTATCTAAGGTAATGCCGTCGCTCGTCGGCTTATGGTAAGAGAGTGTCATATGGGTATACAGTATAGATTTTTGTGCAAGTGTAGGCCGCGAGATTAAGCTATTATTGTTAATAATAAAAAATGTATTATATTAGAATCTGCCAAGGGAAACCGATAGGAATCGTGTTCTAAGGACGCTTCGGCACTGCTGTATACATATATATGTATATAGATTGACTTAGAAAACTTGAGAACAGTGTTGCCATACAACAAGAACTAAAAATCTGTACATTCGACAGCAAAATCCGTACAAATTCCGTACGTAAAATAAATCTGAAACTCCGTACGAAATCCGTACAATAAAAAAAAAACGACGAGTTGCACTCTGGGAGTGCCGGCAGAAGTGAAAACTTGAATATTAACGTTGTGCATTTTTGATATTTTGGAATGGTTAGGGAAGAATAATTAAACCTGACCTAACCTGAATAATAATAAAATAAAATTATATTACTAAAAAAAATTGAAAATTAATTAAATTTTCATCTAGTACCTATATTTATAAAGTACTCACTAATTTTTTTTTGCTATTACTTACTTCGCTACTTTTTAATTTTTAATTGTAATTCCCCGTCGTACTTTTTAATTGTAATTCCCCGTCATAGACAATCAGTTGTCATAGACAAGTGAATGTCTAGGATGGGGAATTACCGCAACATATTTTATAATCATTCCTGTCATAGACAATTAGTTGTCATAGACAAGTGATTGTCTAGGATGGAGAATTACTCAATAATATAATTATGACATGCGGCAAGTGAAAAACTATCGATATCGACGTATATATTTTCTTTTGTATTTGAAAACGTGCTACACATTATTGATAATGTGTAATAATTAAAAATCCGAACACAAATCCGTACGCCATATCTCTCCGTACGTAATACCCCAACATCCGTACGTAATACCCCAACATCCGTACGTGTACGGACAAATCCGTACATATGGCAACACTGCTTGAGAAATTATTTTTCATCACATTGAAGGTGCATTGAAGTGATCTTGTATCGGAAGGTCCCATCCTGACATATCTTCAATGCATGGGAAAATTCACAGGATGCAATTGGAGCGTTTTGTGATTTATCTAAGGCGTTTGACTGTGTTGACCATGAGACTCTCTTGCTCAAGCTCTCTCAGTACGGTTTTGACACTAAATCAATAGAACTAATAAAATCTTATTTAAGTGATAGGCAGCAGACTGTAGACCTAAATAACGTAAAATCTAAAGGATCAAAAGTTATGATTGGCGTACCTCAAGGTTCAATTTTAGGACCTTTCCTTTTTTTAGTCTATGTCAACGACCTGCCTTATATGGTTGAGAAGCAGGCTGGTATAGTGTTGTTTGCTGATGACACGTCTTTAATTTTTAAGACTGACCGCCATAGCGAAAATGTGGATGCTGTGAACAGCACTTTGTCTGCCATATCAGACTGGTTTTCTGCTAATAACCTGATGCTTAATGCAAGTAAGACCCATTGCATTAAATTTACGCTTCCTAATGTTAGGCAGGCCCATGTTGATATCAATATAAATAGTAATAAGTTAGAGTTCATTGAAAGTACCACATTTTTAGGAATAACATTAGATTCTAAATTACAATGGGGTGCTCACATTTCTAATTTGTCTAAAAAACTGAGCTCCGCGGCTTATGCTGTAAGACGAATCAGACAACTGACGGATGTGGCAACTGCTAGGTTGGTTTATTTTAGTTATTTCCATAGCCTAATGTCGTATGGCCTATTACTTTAGGGAGCAGCTGCCGACATACAAACAATTTTTATACTTCAAAAAAGAGCTATTCGTTTTATTTACAGATTAAGAAAAAGAGATTCACTCAGAGATTTCTTCAAAGATATAGATATTTTAACCTTACCATCCCAATATATTTTTGATAACATTATGCATGTTAGGAAAAATATTTCGTCTTTCAAAAAAGTTTGTGATGTCACAGATATATCCCTGCGAAACAAACATAACTTGTACGTTCCAGGGCACAGACTGGCTAGGGTTAGGAAATCATTTGTGGGAAACTGTATACGCTATTATAATAAAATACCAAAATCTGTCCTTGATATGCCTGACAAGAAATTTAAACATTATATTAAGGAGACACTTTGTAAGAAGGCATATTATACGACGGATGATTATGTAAATGACAAAAATGCGTGGCCCGAGCCTGGTACAGTGACCTCCTAAGACTGTCATATTACTCTCTAGGTACATTGTGTACTTTTACTTTTACAATGACATTTTATTAATTTATAATTTTTATTAATTTATAAATTTGACATTTAATATATATATTATTAAGGATATGTTCGCTGGCAACACTAAGATGGTACTATTATGGATTGATAGGCTTGCAACACTTCGGTGACGTCACAGAGCGACAATGACAGCTGGGGTTCTTGACGTTAGATTTGGAGCGGGAAGAAAGATGCAAGCGATGTTTTATTATTTGGAGAAAAAATACTAATGTGCTCGATAAATATTAAAGTTGTAATTGTTTTCTCGCATTTTTCTGAAGTATCTAATAGATCAGAAAGCGGGATAATTGTGACTCTCGCCTATAAAAGTGAAGAAGTACAACAATACAATGGAAAAACATTCCCTGTCGCTCGTAATGAATGATCACCAAAATGCAAGAAAAGAGCGTTAAAATCTAGACTAGATTATATGGAAATCCTATTGTTAAAGTTTTGAATCTGTAAACCACGGAAAGCATGATGGCGTGTCCCCAGCTATGTTGTGTCTGCAACTTTGCCTTGCTGCATGCTGTTGGATCTGCTTGCAGTTTTGGTGTCAGAGAGGAGTCCCCAGAACGTAGCTGCCAGGAGGCGGGAAACGATGATAGTAGTTCTGCCGGTGTCGCTCGTGGGACCGATGTGAGCACTGTCAATAAGCAGCAGAGCTGGTAGCGCAAAGCCTCTGCGATATCTCACGTTCGCCGACCACGACCAAAGCTCCATCATGGTTTGTTCACCAAGTTAAGGTCAGATGAATTAATTATTATTCAGTTCAGACAATGATCCTGTGTCTAGTGGGAACTATAGTAATGATCAAACGACAGGTCAAAATTGGTTATTTTGTTATTGTTTATTTTGTTTAGAATCGTTAGATTCAGATTTAATGAACATCTCCTTATTTATCATATGACTACTACTTTTAGGGAATGCATGGCTATCATCAATTATAAACAAGACATAGTTTAGTTGGTGTCAATGTAAAACATTAATTGTTAATTTTCCCAGAGGCATGAGGCACGGGAAAGCCTCAAAATGGTATAATTTTGTTCCATTGAGCAATGAAAATGTGATCAAGTAGTAAATTTAGACGTACTAGGTATATCAGATTACAAAGAAGAAAGCTGTAATATATTTCATAGAATGGGCCATACAAGTAAAATATATAGTTGTTAAAAAAAAAAAAAAAGAATCATCTCAGAGTACACAATCCAAGTTATTTATTGTGATAGAGAGTTAAGCGTGTTAAAAAGGAAATGACAAGAAATATCATAAACAGTTGTTATTGTCAATGGTATTCAGCTAATAGCATAGTGCCTATAATACTCTTACTAAGTGCTATATCACTGACTGCCTTAGAATACAGTCGGCATCTTCTTGTTTACTTGAGCCTATGGTAGTAGTCTTATTACTCTTGTTGGAGAATTAAACACTGGCATTGGACCATACTTCACTACTTTCCTCTGTGTTAAAAGTCAAATATAGATTGAACAACAGAAGAACTTACGTCTTGTGTTTGATTAAAAAAAAAAAAAAAAAAATTGCAAAGTATTATTTATTAGAAATTGTAGTGATAACTACAGAATTATTTTGAACTTCTAACTGGTCAACTTTGCATGTCATATTTTAGGTGAATTAGTTGATATATTGGGATACTATTCCTATGGCGTATTACCTGCATGATAGGCTCTCGACGCATCACAATAGCAGGCATTCAAATCCATTAGTCTCCAGACAAATTGAATGGGAAAGTGACACACCGGTACACAAATTTCATATGTTGTTTTTACAATACTTATTAAGAAAACAGGGAGACCCGCACATCAAAACGTTCTTTGAGTCACGCCGAAACCATTGGTAGCAATAACTCGACGCGATTTTGTGTACTTACGGAATTATATCGAAAACTAAACATTCATAACAAACATTCCATGATTAGATTAGACTGTCAACTGAGATCTACAGAGTTGGACGTCTGACATTGACAGCTGGTGACACACGTTCCGTCTCAGGGTCCTAACAAACCTTTCTTATCATAAAAAAATAAGAAATCATGGTAGGATTGTTGTAGAATTTTAATTATTCTCCTTTAATATCGTCGACTTAGATTATTATAATATTCAACGAATAAATACCTTATTTAAACGTTAGTTCTTTTAAAGAATATTAAAGGTTGGTTTGACGTGCGTCCGAATTATGCAAAAAGGAGCGTGACAAGATGAAATGTCAAATCGAGTGGAGTCGATTCGCTCTCTTCCTAGATAGGCCGCCACGACACGTAACATGGCTTGAGCAATTATTAATTTTTTGGGTTTTTTTCACTTTCGCCGCCCTCGGCACCCCGTCATGGGACTATAGTTTAACCTTTAGCTTTAAAATCCGCGATACGCGCAAGGACACAGGGGATATTTGCCGCCACGAAGTTGTCAGGAGGATGAGCTGTTGATATCCACGTGCCCGCCCGGCCGTATGAATTGGCGCTTCCTGGAGTGTCCTCCCATCACCAGAGGGTGCGGTTCTCCCGGACCGCGGACCGCATGCCACGGCGCAGGCCCCGTCGTCGGCGACCCCAAGGTGCAACACACGGATCCTAACCTTATTTCCAAAGGCCGAGTCGCCGCCTCCGATCCGAGGTCCCTGTAGTGGCTCAGCGCAAACCTCGGAAGGTCCAGCCAGCGTCTACTATCTAGCATACAACGGAGCGTTGCAAGAGCGCCGCGCCGCTTTGATGACGCGACCAGCACCAGTGCTCGAACCCAACGGATCATAATGGTGGACGGGACAACATCCTAAGTGCGCGCAGACGTTTGTGTACGGGCCTGGCCAGGTACCTTATATTTGGTTTATGTTAATTTTAACTTTTTATTGCGGCAAAGACTTAACAGATTTTGGTATTGATGTAACTGTCCCCGCCTTCAGCGGCTATTGTGTTTATGGAATAAAATGCTATATTCTATCCCAACCATATTGTATTAATGATATCACCCTGCCCGTGACTCCCAGAACTTAAGGCTTAATAGACAAGAGGTCCTTGTACTTCAAAAGTGCGAGGCTCTATCCTGAGCATTACATCCGGCTCTCTATAAAGTAAGTGTTCGTGTATAATCTCTCTGCGCAGGGATATTGCCCGTCTCCGCTCCAAATAGCTGGAGATCCCACACACACCCCAACATACACTTTTTATTTTTTTTTATTTTTTATACACGACAATGGCGCCCGAACTAATATATTTTTGAGCCTCTGAGTCCTGTGAGAGTGGCAGTTTTTTCTAAAAAATAGTTTTTAAATTTTTTAAACTCGCTCACTTGTTATTTTGAAATTTTGGTGATATCATTGACTGTAAAGTTATTATACTTTAGTGTTTGTTAGGTTTATATGCGACAGGGTTGTAAGCATACATTTAATACAATTCATAGTAATTATTACAATATTACTAAATAATATTATAATTAATAATATAATAATTAATATTTTATTTGGGCTTCGCTATGAATAAAAAGCATAGCGCTCAGCCATAATTCCTATTTAATCTCAATTTGAGAGCTAATTTATATTTATTGACAGGGAGTAACCTGTATCTATTTAGAAATTTATCAATTATTATAACCTATTACATACCCTGACACATATAACCTCACATTTTTGTCAACATGTCGGACGGCGAAAGGGAAGAGCAATATCACGAAGTAAGTGGGGAGGCAAACAAACCACCTACCACTACTACTTCCTCATTTGTTAATACACGACCGCGGGGAGGTGCAATTGACACCCACCCACCCGGCCCTTCCACACAAGCGTTACAACCCACATTGTCTCAACTAGGAGCTCCCGGTTTAGTACGTCAAGCCAACTCAATGGGTAGGAATACCTATGTTACGGAGACTAGGGAAGATGACGAACGCGTTATTTACATATTAAAGGAGGACCATTTGGGTCGTGGAATTTAAAATTTTCTGGTGACTCAGACGTCACAGATTTTTTTTCTTAGAATTGATGATTTTAGGCGTAGTTGGAATACTTCAGAACATAAAGTACTGAAATGTTTTTTTGATTTATTTAGTGGTAGCTATCTTTGAATAGCATTATTAATGTTGCCACCGGGCACACACCATTTTTGTTAGCTAAAGGTCGGGAGATAATGACGGATGGCATGTTGCCGAAAAGAGGCGGCATTCCAAATTCGTTAATACCTTCAAATGACCAGTCATTCAGCTCACTTCTTCTCCGCTAAACTAGCACCGCGCTTTGTGATGTAAAGTTGTCAGGAAGCATTCGGATGTTGTTTACGACCTTCAGGAGATAGAAACCGGTAAAGTTGGAAAATATCATGTCAAGGACATAATAAAAGTCTCACAAGGTGTGTCCCCTAGCTAGCAACTTTCTTATCTTGAACTTTGTTATTTTGGATTGGTATAACCAATTAGAGGCCTCATTTTTCACATATGACATGACTCACATGTGAAATTTTTTTGTCAAGCGTTTTCATGAAAACCAATTTCTTTTGTAACTACACACTCTAGGCACCAGAGTAAACATAAGGATATGGATAAATACTCCTTAATTTTTGTGAAAAAAAGGAAAATAAGTTTTTTCCCTTATACAATGTCAGCCCAACGGCTATACATTTTAAATTTTAATTTATGTGAGAGCTCTCCATTAGTTTAAAGACTTTATTAGGTTTACAATTTAATTACTAACTAGTACATTATGTAGGAATGCTAGATTACTATACTTTAATTAAATTTCAAATAGTTTTTCTTATTATACATAAGTAAGAACTATATTACTTAAGATAATTCTTTATTATTAGTATGCTACTTGCGATTAGAAATCCAAGTATGATTTTTTAATGCAGGGGAATTGCAGCGGTCTGGCCAGACGCTGTATTCCTGACACTCAACATAAATTGAGTTAGTTTTAGAACTCTAGAACATACATTTTAGTTTAATATATGAAATAGCATGAGTTAGTTTCATATATAGCTGATAGTTTTATATTTAGAAATATATTGCCGTAGGATAGGTGAATGTTTTCTCCGGTTACCCCGGCTGTTTCGGCTAAGTACGACTTAACCTCTTTGCCGAAAAGGGGGGTATTGTAGTGATAACTACAGAATTATTTTGAACTTCTAACTGGTCAACTTTGCATGTCATATTTTAGGTGAATTAGTTGATATATTGGGATACTATTCCTATGGCGTATTACCTGCATGATAGGCTCTCGACGCATCACAATAGCAGGCATTCAAATCCATTAGTCTCCAGACAAATTGAATGGGAAAGTGACACACCGGTACACAAATTTCATATGTTGTTTTTACAATACTTATTAAGAAAACAGGGAGACCCGCACATCAAAACGTTCTTTGAGTCACGCCGAAACCATTGGTAGCAATAACTCGACGCGATTTTGTGTACTTACGGAATTATATCGAAAACTAAACATTCATAACAAACATTCCATGATTAGATTAGACTGTCAACTGAGATCTACAGAGTTGGACGTCTGACATTGACAGCTGGTGACACACGTTCCGTCTCAGGGTCCTAACAAACCTTTCTTATCATAAAAAAATAAGAAATCATGGTAGGATTGTTGTAGAATTTTAATTATTCTCCTTTAATATCGTCGACTTAGATTATTATAATATTCAACGAATAAATACCTTATTTAAACGTTAGTTCTTTTAAAGAATATTAAAGGTTGGTTTGACGTGCGTCCGAATTATGCAAAAAGGAGCGTGACAAGATGAAATGTCAAATCGAGTGGAGTCGATTCGCTCTCTTCCTAGATAGGCCGCCACGACACGTAACATGGCTTGAGCAATTATTAATTTTTTGGGTTTTTTTCACTTTCGCCGCCCTCGGCACCCCGTCATGGGACTATAGTTTAACCTTTAGCTTTAAAATCCGCGATACGCGCAAGGACACAGGGGATATTTGCCGCCACGAAGTTGTCAGGAGGATGAGCTGTTGATATCCACGTGCCCGCCCGGCCGTATGAATTGGCGCTTCCTGGAGTGTCCTCCCATCACCAGAGGGTGCGGTTCTCCCGGACCGCGGACCGCATGCCACGGCGCAGGCCCCGTCGTCGGCGACCCCAAGGTGCAACACACGGATCCTAACCTTATTTCCAAAGGCCGAGTCGCCGCCTCCGATCCGAGGTCCCTGTAGTGGCTCAGCGCAAACCTCGGAAGGTCCAGCCAGCGTCTACTATCTAGCATACAACGGAGCGTTGCAAGAGCGCCGCGCCGCTTTGATGACGCGACCAGCACCAGTGCTCGAACCCAACGGATCATAATGGTGGACGGGACAACATCCTAAGTGCGCGCAGACGTTTGTGTACGGGCCTGGCCAGGTACCTTATATTTGGTTTATGTTAATTTTAACTTTTTATTGCGGCAAAGACTTAACAGATTTTGGTATTGATGTAACTGTCCCCGCCTTCAGCGGCTATTGTGTTTATGGAATAAAATGCTATATTCTATCCCAACCATATTGTATTAATGATATCACCCTGCCCGTGACTCCCAGAACTTAAGGCTTAATAGACAAGAGGTCCTTGTACTTCAAAAGTGCGAGGCTCTATCCTGAGCATTACATCCGGCTCTCTATAAAGTAAGTGTTCGTGTATAATCTCTCTGCGCAGGGATATTGCCCGTCTCCGCTCCAAATAGCTGGAGATCCCACACACACCCCAACATACACTTTTTATTTTTTTTATTTTTTATACACGACAAAATGTTGAGAATTATTAATACAAATTCTTTATTTTGATTTAATTACACCACATGTGTACAATTTGCTGCCATATTTTATAGTTTCTTGCATTTAACCAGACATGCCAACAAAAGTAATGCAAATAAAAAAAAATAAAAAATATTTGTTTAATAGATTTAGGAAGATTTACAAAATAAGATGTAACAATAGATAGTGTAAGTAAGAAACAGAAGCCAATAAAAAAAAAAAATACAGCCAGATAAAAAAAGTAAGAAATTAAAAACTCAACCAAACAAAGTGTCCCAATAGCCAGAAGTTATAAACTAAAATAAAAAAAATAAATAAAAAAAAAATATAATAATTATAAAACTAGTAGGAGAAATAGAACAGGAGAAAACAGATTTTCTTATCATAGCAGAAATTAAAAGTTCATGTGAAAGTATCACACCATGCATTATTGAATACTAGATGCAAATAAAACAAGATCATAGAAATCTCACTAAATCATATAAATTGTATTAAAAACATTTGGTGCTCACCATAAATGGGTTACTCCAGTTATTTGTTGAATGTCTAATAACGTTTGAAAGTTTTGCTATTACAAAAGTGATTATTTATGAGGTAGGTATTATCAAAACAATTGTCAAATCAATGGCAGAGGGGAGGCATACATGGAAATAACTCCACTGACAAGAACGAGGTTCTTAAATTAATTAATTGATCAAAATAAAATTAATCAACCAATCTTTCAGTTAGTTTCAGTTCAACGAAAGAGGAGACATATCATAATTGAATGTTTAACCAGCCATTTAAAAGCTGTCCCCGCTATTAACTACCGTGGTTGATGAAAGTAACTGAAGTCTGTTTGGATGTCTACAACTAACTAATTTATGTCACTTCGTTTAGTTGTAACAGTTTTTGAGAAATACAGATATTTTGAAAATATACAGCCATGGGACAGTTAATAATTTTAATTTTCTAAATAAGGTTTGCACATTGTTAAGGGGTTTGAGTTGCATAATGCTCTGATACATAAATTACCCGAAATGATAAAAATAATTGTCTCACAGTGGACAGATGCTTGAATAAAAACTCAAACTTAGAGTAAAACTTGTATGTAATAAATTTAAAGAAAGGAGCACAGTACAGTACATGGATGTTGCTAGTGAATGTCAAAAGAGAAAAAAATATATAAAAGTTGTAGGTAGTGACATTATTGAATTTGTTGAACTTGTTGCTTCTTGAAAATTTAGGTGTTGACCTGAACAATGATACCCTATCGGAGAACGGATCTCAGTCGAAAATAAAGTATTGAAATTGTCTGTAATTTCTGACATTATTCTTATTGTGGACTTAATCAAGTTGTAGTGATAATCTCAGAGTACCTATGAGAAAAGTTTAGAATCAGGAACTGTTTTTATGAAAACTTCACATCATCATGGTAAATTTGTTACAAATCAACATATGGCAGATTATTGTTTAGCAGAAACATCAAACATTTTATGAATGCTATCAAATGGGAAGGTATAATAATAGGTATTTCGGTTATTTGGTATTCCGAATGTATAAAATAAAATAAAATAAAATAATGGGTGATAGGCATAATACGTGGGAAGATTACATGTCTCAGGTTCAACATAATATTACAAGGTGGAAAATGTAAAAATTTCATAGCAGATGATAAAATGAAACCACACAGCTCAAATTTCTGGTATTGATAATGTAATTGATAAATCTGATTGATTATAATGATAAGAATATTCATTACTATTGTGTCACTTTATAATTTTGTTAAAACAGTAATTGCGATTTAGTATAATTTTAATGTTCACAGCACAGATTCAGTCAGAGATAGTGCAGTTCGCACAGGCTTAGAGCTAGTGCAGTTCGCACAGGCTTAGAGCTAGTGCAGTTCGCACAGGTTTAGAGCTAGTGCAGTTCGCACAGGCTTAGAGCTAGTGCAGTTCGCACAGGCTTAGAGCTAGTGCAGTTCGCACAGGCTTAGAGCTAGTGCAGTTCGCACAGGCTAAGAGCTAGTGCAGTTCGCACAGGCTTAGAGCTAGTGCAGTTCGCACAGGCTAAGAGTTAGTGCAGTTCGCACAGGTTTAGAGCTAGTGCAGTTCGCACAGGCTTAGAGCTAGTGCAGTTCGCACAGGCTTAGAGCTAGTGCAGTTCGCACAGGCTTAGAGCTAGTGCAGTTCGCACAGGCTAAGAGCTAGTGCAGTTCGCACAGGCTTAGAGCTAGTGCAGTTCGCACAGGCTAAGAGCTAGTGCAGTTCGCACAGGCTTAGAGCTAGTGCAGTTCGCACATTAGAGCTAGTGCAGTTCGCACAGGCTTAGAGCTAGTGCAGTTCGCACAGGCTTAGAGCTAGTGCAGTTCGCACAGGCTTAGAGCTAGTGCAGTTCGCACAGGCTTAGGGCTAGTTCAGCCAGAACCTCGTCAGTCACAGCTGGTTCAGCTCGAACCGCATGAGTCAAAGCTAGTTCAGCTTTAGCTCCCAAAGGTTCAGTCAGGGCTAGTTCAGCCAGAACCGCGTCAGTCACAATCAGTTCAGACAGTATGAACCGAATTGATATGAAAAGATTATAGAAATGGATCGATATGAGAAATAGAACCATATGAGAAATGGGACGATTATAGAAATGGAACCATATGAGAAATGAAACGATATGAGAAAAGAAAGGATATGAGAAACAAAGCGATATGAGAAACGAAGCGATATGAGAATTGAAGCTATTGTCGTGTATAAAAAATAAAAAAAAATAAAAAGAGTGTGTGTTGGGCGGTGTGCGCAGGGGTCTCCAACTATTTGAAGCGAAGACGGGCAATATCCCTGCGCAGTGCGATTATACACGAACACTTACTTTATAGAGAGCCGGATGTAATGCTCAGGATAGAGCCTCGTACTTTTGAAGTACAAGGACCTCTTGTCTATTAAGCCTTAAGTCCTGGGAGTCATGGGCAGGGTGATATCATTAATACAATATGGTTGGGATAGAATATAGCATTTTATTCCATAAACACACTAGCCGCTGAGGGCGGGCACATGTTATACTAATATCAAAATCTGATAAGTCTTTGCCGCAATTAAAAGTTAAAATTAACATAAACCAAATATAAGGTACCTGGCCAGGTCCGTACACAAACGTCTGTGCGCACTTAGAACGTCGTTCCGTTCACCGTTATGATCCGTTGGGTTCGAGCACTGGCGCTGGTCGCGACATCAAAGAGGCACGGCGCTCCTGCGACGCTCCGTTGTATGCGAGATAGTAGACGCTGGCTGGACCTTCCGAGGTTTGCGCTGAGCCACTATGGGGACATCGGATCGAAGGCGGCGAAGCGGCCTTTGGAAATAAGGTTAGGATCCGTGTGTAGCACCTTGGGGTCGCCGACGACGGGGCCTGCGCCGTGGCAGGCGGTCCACGGTCCGGGAGAACCGCACCCTCTGGTGATGGGAGGACACTCCAGGAAGCGCCAATTCATACGGCCGGGCGGGCACGTGGATATCAACAGCTCATCCTCCTGACAACTTCGTGGCGGCAAATATCCCCTGTGTCCTTGCGCGTATCGCGGGTTTTAAAGCTAAAGGTTAAACTATAGTCCCATGACGGGGTGCCGAGGGCGGCGAAAGTGAAAAAAACCCCAAAAAATTAATAATTGCTCAAGCCATGTTACGTGTCTCGTGGCGGCCTATCTAGGAAGAGAGCGTATCATGCAGGTAATACGCCATAGGAATAGTATCCCAATATATCAACTATTTCACCTAAAATGTGACATGCAAGGTAGACCAGTTAGAAATTCAAAATAATTCTGTAGTTATCACTACAATACCCCCCTTTTCGGCAAAGAGGTTAAGTCGTACTTAGCCGAAACAGCCGGGGTAACCGGAGAAAACATTCACCTATCCTACGGCAATATATTTCTAAATATAAAACTATCAGCTATATATGAAACTAACTCATGCTATTTCATATATTAAACTAAAATGTATGTTCTAGAGTTCTAAAACTAACTCAATTTATGTTGAGTGTCAGGAATACAGCGTCTGGCCAGACCGCTGCAATTCCCCTGCATTAAAAAAATCATACTTGGATTTCTAATGAGATAATCGCAAGTAGCATACTAATAATAAAGAATTATCTAAAGTAATATAGTTCTTACTTATGTATAATAAGAAAAACTATTTGAAATTTAATTAAAGTATAGTAATCTAGCATTCCTACATAATTTACTAGTTAGTAATTAAATTGTAAACCTAATAAAGTCTTTAAACTAATGGAGAGATCTCACATAAATTGAAGTTTAAAATGTATAGCCGTTGGGCTGACATTGTATAAGGAAAAAAACTTATTTTCCTTTTTTTCTCAAAAATTAAGGAGTATTAATCTATATCCTTATGTTTACTCTGGTGCCTAGAGTGTGTAGTTACAAAAGAAATTGGTTTTCATGAAAACGCTTGACAAAAAAATTTCACATGTGAGTCATGTCATATGTGAAAAATGAGGCCTCTGATTGGTTATACCAATCCAAAATAACAAAGTTCAAAAATTTCACATGTGAGTCATGTCATATGTGAAAAATGAGGCCTCTAATTGGTTATACCAATCCAAAATAACAAAGTTCAAAATAAGAAAGTTGCTAGCTAGGGGACACACCTTGTGAGACTTTTATTATGTCCTTGACATGATATTTTCCAACTTTACCGGTTTCTATCTCCTGAAGGTCGTAAACAACATCCGAATGCTTCCTGACAACTTTACATCACAAAGCGCGGTGCTAGTTTAGCGGAGAAGAAATGAGCTGAGTGACTGGTCATTTGAAGGTATGAACGAATTTGGAATGCCGCCTCTTTTCGGCAACATGCCATCCGTCATTATCTCCCGACCTTTAGCTAACAAAAATGGTGTGTGCCCGGTGGCAACATTAATAATGCTATTCAAAGATAGCTACCACTAAGTAAGTCAGAAAAACATTTCAGTACTTTATGTTCTGAAGTGTTTCGACTACGCCTAAAATCATCAATTCTAAGAAAAAAATCTGTGACGTCTGAGTCACCAGAAAATTTTAAATTCCACGACCTCAAATGGTCCTCCTTTAATATGTGAATAACGCGCTCATCATCTTCCCTAGTCTCCGTAACATAGGTAGTCCTACCCATTGAGTTGGCTTGACGTACTAAACCGGGAGCTCCTAGTTGAGACAATGTGGGTTGTAACACTTTAAGTGTGGAAGGGCCGGGTGGGTGGGTGTCAATTGCACCTCCCCGTGGTCGTGTATTAACAAATGTGGAAGTAGTAGTGGTAGGTGGTTTGTTTGTCTCCCCACTTACTTCGTGATATTGCTCTTCCCTTTCGCCGCCCGACATGTTGACAAAAATGTGAGGTTATATGTGTCAGGGTATGTAATAGATTATAATAATTGATAAATTTCTAAATATATACAGGTTACTCCCTGTCAATAAAAATAAATTAGCTCTCAAATTGAGATTAAATAGGAATTATGGCTGAGCGCTATGCTTTTTATTCATAGCGAAGCCCAAATAAAATATTAATTATTATATTATTAATTATAATATTATTTAGTAATATTATAATAATTACTATGAATTGTATTAAATGTATGCTTACAACCCTGTCGCACATAAACCTAACAAACACTAAAGTATAATAACTTTACAGTCAATGATATCACCAAAATTTCAAAACCACAAGTGAGCGAGTTTAAAAAATTTAAAAACTATTTTTTAGAAAAAACTGCCACTCTCACAGGACTCAAAGGCTCAAAAATATAGTAGTTCGGGCGCCATTGTCGTGTATAAAAAATAAAAAAAAATAAAAAGAGTGTGTGTTGGGCGGTGTGCGCAGGGGTCTCCAACTATTTGAAGCGAAGACGGGCAATATCCCTGCGCAGTGCGATTATACACGAACACTTACTTTATAGAGAGCCGGATGTAATGCTCAGGATAGAGCCTCGTACTTTTGAAGTACAAGGACCTCTTGTCTATTAAGCCTTAAGTCCTGGGAGTCATGGGCAGGGTGATATCATTAATACAATATGGTTGGGATAGAATATAGCATTTTATTCCATAAACACACTAGCCGCTGAGGGCGGGCACATGTTATACTAATATCAAAATCTGATAAGTCTTTGCCGCAATTAAAAGTTAAAATTAACATAAACCAAATATAAGGTACCTGGCCAGGTCCGTACACAAACGTCTGTGCGCACTTAGAACGTCGTTCCGTTCACCGTTATGATCCGTTGGGTTCGAGCACTGGCGCTGGTCGCGACATCAAAGAGGCACGGCGCTCCTGCGACGCTCCGTTGTATGCGAGATAGTAGACGCTGGCTGGACCTTCCGAGGTTTGCGCTGAGCCACTATGGGGACATCGGATCGAAGGCGGCGAAGCGGCCTTTGGAAATAAGGTTAGGATCCGTGTGTAGCACCTTGGGGTCGCCGACGACGGGGCCTGCGCCGTGGCAGGCGGTCCACGGTCCGGGAGAACCGCACCCTCTGGTGATGGGAGGACACTCCAGGAAGCGCCAATTCATACGGCCGGGCGGGCACGTGGATATCAACAGCTCATCCTCCTGACAACTTCGTGGCGGCAAATATCCCCTGTGTCCTTGCGCGTATCGCGGGTTTTAAAGCTAAAGGTTAAACTATAGTCCCATGACGGGGTGCCGAGGGCGGCGAAAGTGAAAAAAACCCCAAAAAATTAATAATTGCTCAAGCCATGTTACGTGTCTCGTGGCGGCCTATCTAGGAAGAGAGCGTATCATGCAGGTAATACGCCATAGGAATAGTATCCCAATATATCAACTATTTCACCTAAAATGTGACATGCAAGGTAGACCAGTTAGAAATTCAAAATAATTCTGTAGTTATCACTACACTATATGAGAAATGAAGTTATATGAGAAATGAAACGATATGAGAAATGGAACGATAATAGAAGTGGAACGATATGACAAATGGAACGAAAAGAGAAATGGAACGAAATGAAACAAAATGAGAAATGAAATTAGAAATGAAACGAAATGAGAAATAAAAAAAATAAAAAAAAATGCAATGAGAAATGATGATGATGATGAATGATTTTATTTAAATGGGCTAAAAGAAGGCACTTTTAAATCGTCGTATACTTGTTTTCTAGTTGGTTGACGTCAGAATCAGAAGGGTTGCTTTTGAAGTTACGGTTGAAGCTAGGGTTGCCACCGCCTCTAAAGCGCAAGGTTGAAGTCCAGTCGGAGCTGGTTCAATCAACTATAGTACAGTTCGTTGGAGTAGTTGGACCAGCGCCGACTTAATTGAGGCCCTAACCCAGGTGAAATAACATGAACTTATTACAGGTCATACGAGGCCGTATGGTTACATCAGGATGGTCGACTATTAAGGATATGTTCGCTGGCAACACTAAGATGGTACTATTATGGATTGATAGGCTTGCAACACTTCGGTGACGTCACAGAGCGACAATGACAGCTGGGGTTCTTGACGTTAGATTTGGAGCGGGAAGAAAGATGCAAGCGATGTTTTATTATTTGGAGAAAAAATACTAATGTGCTCGATAAATATTAAAGTTGTAATTGTTTTCTCGCATTTTTCTGAAGTATCTAATAATATATATATTCAATGTATATTCGTCCACATATACAGTTATTTAATTGTAAGACATATGTTGTAAAGTGACGTCTTTGGAGAAAATGCAGCAGTGGAGTTTGTTGCGCCGCCTCTTCTCCACTTGCGCTTTGGAGGCGGTGGTAAACTTAGCTTTAAGTAATTTTTTTGACGTCAACTAACTAAAAAACAAGAAAGTGACGATTTATAAGTGCTATTTTTAAGCCTACATGAATAAAAATATTTGACTTTGACTTTGACTTTGACACTTCACTCATCATCTAAACATTCTGGTATTGGTCTGTAGTAAAATGATGATGTGAATGTGATACTGCAAATGTATTGATTTCAACGGTTAACTAAGCCTAGGCAAGAGCCGTTCATGTGTGACCAACACCTCATTTATCATGATAATAAATAGACTGAAACTGTATAGCTTTTGCAGACTTCATACACATTTATTTGCGGAAGATTTACAGCATACATTTTAGTTTGTACAGTAGTAAAATAAAGCCAGGAATAAAATTTACCTAAACACTGTATAAATGCTCATGATAGTGAAACGTACCCTAGCAAGACATATACAAAACGGGAAGTTATGAAAAATTGTGACACATCAATCCATATTTTTGTTTGTTTGTTTGTAAACTTGTTATTGCACATACACACAAGAAAAATACAAAACATAGTGAAACAAAAAGAGAGACGTACAATGGTGGACTTATCCCAAAAAGGGATTATTATAACAAATGCGAGAGCAGGTAGATAGGTATGTAGGTAGGTATGTGGTAGTATTGTGACTTAGGAATACGATTCTGACGTGCCTATAGGAAATGCATTAATACTGCGATGCATTTGCCATCGCCATAGTAGGGATGTGCCATTTTTGAAATTGTCGAGAACAAGCAAAATCTTTCTCGGAAATATTCTCGAGAATAGAAAATTTTCCAAAAAAAAACTGAGAAATTCCCGAGAATTATTAGAAACTTTCAATGGAAGAAATTTTCAAGAACAGATAATTTCTGTGGGTCACAGCTAGCATTTAATGAATTCAAATGACTCTGTTTATCTGTTAACTAAGCAACTCTAACAAACTTGACTTACCTTTAATGATTTCTGTAGATGATATTATGACGTCACTTTCATCCATTCTCGATTTGTAGCACAGGAATGCTGCTGATTTCTTTATTTTGAATGATTTTCTTAATGTTCAGCATAAAAATTAGGGTAGTTGTCTTTTCTTCATTTCCTATTGGATTCCATTTTGAAAATGTAAGTTTTGGGGCAGGTAACAACTTCTTGGAGTGGTATTAGTACTGAAACAAAAATTTCATAGAGAAAACAAGAGAGACCAGAACCCATGAAATGTTTAAGTGCCGTAGGAAGTTTTAAAAATATTATACCAATCAATGCGCAGCCAAAACTGGGCCTAAAATTTTAGAAATTCGATATAAGGTTAATCAGATTTCTACTTAAAATTTTATATTGAGTAGGTACTGGTACTAACATAGAAATACTACTTATTTTGGCTATATGGATTCTGACGAAGCATAGCTTGTTGCAGAATAATTATACCTACTCAAACATTATAAACAAAAATGTTTTAGCTGTAAATCTTTGCAGAATGAAACCTACTCCTCAATTCTGGATCAAAACATACATTTCAATGTAAGTACATGTATGGAAATGAGATAAGACTGTTTCCATTGCAAGGATGAAGAGCAAAACAAATAAGGCTTTCATCACTTGATAACTAGACGAATTGATAACTTCGTATTGCTTTCTGTAACGTAAAGACAGTAAAATGGCCTGTGAAGACATTTCCTTAAAATTTATAACAATTTTTTACTTTGTGTACACATATTACTTAAATATAACCATATTTTCTTTCTACAAGCTGCTCTTTTTTTAAGTCACGCATCATGTCACACAAATGGCAAATTGAAAAAATGATCATATAATTTTTATGTAAAATAACCATATTTTATTTATTCCAGAAGAGACATAAATAATGCATGTTGTCAACATTCCTAAAATGATAGTTGGTTAGAAAGTGGTAACCATAAAAGTTGCAGAGCATTGCCCAGGATGAAATAGAATCTAATTTGTGTCTAAAAGACTAAAACAGACTTTCTTTATTCTTACTTTCTTGACTATGTAAGGATTTCTAAAATAGTTTTAAATGATGTGCTTACTATTTTAACTTTCTAAACTTTTTTTTTTGGCTGTGCAATGATAACTCTCTACATTGAGTTAAATTAAAAGATTTGGCAACTGGAAAATAACATTTCACATCTCATGAAAATAAATAACTTATAATCTCACCAGTATGACTAGAAGACCTCCAAGTTCAAATCAGCCACAACCTTGAATAAGAATTTGAACAAATGTACAACACACACTGCATTAGCCAATTTGATCACAACTTAATGGAAAAAAATCACTTTTACTTAGAGTCTACTTGCACGGCAGTAAATATAGAGATGCCAGCATCAGCATATCATGTAGTTTTATTATCATAATGTTTTGTTATAGTCGGACAACGTAGTTAGTGCCGCGTAGGAGCGCCTTTATTGTTAGCGTGGGTCGATTCCTCACTCAAACTAAGGTCAGCTCAGATTGAATCAAATAGACGAAACCTTCACTCTGATATCAGTTACTTGCATTCTATTTTCACATTTCTAATAAGCACAAACGGCGACGAGTCTGTAAGAACCGCGGCGGCGTAAATGATAACATGTAAACAGAAGCACCGGGCGTAACAGTAGATCGCAATCACATCACAATAGGTACGATTTGAAGAGGAGCAAGGTCGCGATTTACGTTCTGCTTGAATATACCCGACACAAATTACTTGCTCTACTCTCCATTTACTGGATGACGTTTCATTTTATTTTAACAACGGAGCCGTTGGAACTTGGGACGGAAGACGGAAAGAAAACTCGTTCTTTTTTCGTTCATTTCAACTTTTCACAGATTAGCAACTGTCAAATTATGACAGCTACATCAACGCCATCTAGTTATTGTGCTTTTTGATTTTATTTGTCTGTGCTTTCAGAATTATGGGAGACCACAGAAGTAAATTTTTTTGTGGGAGACCCAAATTGTCTATGGACCACTTTTGCTCTAATTTAAAAAAATGTGTATAGATGGCGCTTTTCGGGTTAGTTTAAAAATCAATAATAGATGTCACTGGTAATTTCTTATCAAATCAACCAAAACATACGGAGTAGACAGAGTCTCATAGTGATAAGATAAGGTATGGTACTAACACATTTACATGAAACTCCGACTTGTTTATCAATCGGGGTAGGATATCAACTGACACAACAACAACGAGTCTTTTTCCAAAGGTCGATGTGCAATAAGTATGCATAAACTCAACATAAACTCCATTTTTTCTTACCAGTCCTATCATGTAAACAATCTTACCATGTCTTTTTATGATTTTACAACAATATAAATTAAAATAGACTTTATAGGAAATTACTTTCATGGTTAATAAATGTTTACTTTAGAATGTTTAGGTATGAACTAATATTTGATTTATTTTCAACAAAATTCACCAAAAGTACTGTGAAGATTGTTTACATGATAGGACCAATAGGACTGGTAAGAATAAATGGAGTTTAGGGAGGTTATAGGCAAATACTAAAGTACTATATAAACTCTATGTAGCTAGGTACCTACTAAGTAGGTACTTACCTACTTTTGCTACTAGTCGGGGCTGTGAATTTTTAGTTGTATGGAGGTGGTCACATTAAATCCTACGATGGTGATTTTTATAAACTACATAGATTATGATATTACAACTGCAAATTTAAGTGTAAAAAAAAAATCACCACCGCCGTTTTTTTTTAAACGCTATTATAAGACTCATATTGTTATAACTCTCTAACAAAAAATCCTACCAGGGTGATTTTTTGTTACATGTTTCCTTACGAATAATAAAAGCTTGATTTAAAAAATCACCAATAAATAACAATCCGAAATGGATTTTTTTATGAGTTGTAATTTTTATACTTTAAAAACATCCTGTACAAAAACAAAAAATCCAGCAATTGTGACTTTTATATATTATTCGTATACTATTGTAATGAACCATATCCTCAATTTTTATAAGGGTGACTACAACAGTTTTTTTTTTAATTAACTTTTAATTTTTTTTTTAATTCTACAGTCGAGAAAATTGTATATTCGTACGTAATGTGAATTATTCAATCTTAATTTTAAAAAACGACTCATGTTTATGAACCCGATTTCCTGTAATTAAATAAAAACCATATTGACATTTATAACGTTAAAAATACATTTTATGACTAGAAAGCCTTATTATAAACCGGCCAACTTTTATTTACAGGTAAATGAAGTCTTATTAATTACTTGTGAACAGTAATCTCTATTGTAAACTTTTTTGTTTACGAGCAATTCAGTATAGTTTATTTACCCCTCCCATTTCATATCGGATCATCAAAATTCTTTTTTTTTTATATAAGGATGTCTAAAAACATCAAAATAATGTTAAGTATAAGAATCATGGTTGTAGAAATTTGTCGGTAAAAAAAATTTAAATGCCCCGCCTATACTTGTACTGTTATGTGTTCTGTGCTTTTGCGAAACTTTGTCCATTTCTATGATTCTATCTTATCAAGTTAGGTATGCCTCTCTCTCTCAGCCGAAAGACGTCCACTGCTGGACAAGTTAGGTACAGCTATCTCTTTAGTCGTATTTCCTCATGACTGAGGGTCGTGGTCATTATATGGAATGAAATACACACAACGACTCTCATGGCAATTTGAATGGAGTGGTTTGCTATTGCCTTCTCCATTTCACACACAAGCTGATAATCATCAACCAGAGTGCAGGTTTCCTTACGATGTTTTCCTTCACCGGAAGCAAGTGGTGGTCGATGAAAACTAACATGAGTCAGATTGGTATACAAACTCATGTAGCTCGGGCAGGATTCGAACCTGGGATTTTGTATCCACAGGCGGGCGCCTTACCACTCAGCCACCACCGCTTCGTTAGTAAGTTAGGTATAATATGGGCAAAATAACTAGGTATTATTGTAATCTGTTATATTATGGGTCCAAATCAGACAGATACATAATAAAAAAAATAATTTTATTTATTACGTCTTAAATATACATAATTCTTTCAATTCACAGTATATCACATTCGAAGCACAGGAATAATATTAAAATCACAATAAAATCATTCTATTACATTCATTTAAATTTAATTATTTAACTGTTGATTGACCACCTTGCATCTGTCAGAAGCGGCCATTACTGCACCAATCACAGCGGCTCTAAATCCTGGTAAATAAAAAATAAATAGGTTTAAATTAATAAAAAAACATTATGAAAAAAATATTTTCACAATAATTTTATATTATGTTATGCCGTCGTTCAGACCCTAGTAAACATGGCATTACACGAATACCACCAAAACATCTGCTCAGCGCGTCTATTATATACGATCGTGGTCGCATTTTATAGATCACCACTTGCTTCCAGTGAAGGAAAACATCGTGAGGAAATCTGCACATTGGCTGATTGTTTAGTTTACTAAAGTGTATACGGCTACTGCCACTAGAAGGCGGTAGTCGTACAAGTCATGTCAGATGCGACTTGAATAAAATCTGACACTAGTGTTAGTAACACGCTCGATAAGAAGAAGACTTCAAAGTCTTACCATTCTTCTCCAAATGGTACGTCCCCTCTGCGGTGGAGCCCGCCGGGCTGGTGACGTTGTCCTTGAGTACCGCGGGGTGCCCTTCTTTCAGCATGGCGGCGGCGCCGCGCGCGGTCTGCGCCGCGAGACGGAGCGCCAGATCGCGCGGTAGACCGCACCGCACACCGCCGTCCGCTAGAGATTCTATCATCATGTATATCTGGGGAACAAATAAAGGAACTATAAGAAGGTGATGAAGGTACAGGTTGAGACAGAAAAACCTGACCTCTCCTCAGATAAGAGGATTCTGTAAGGTGAATTCTGTGACATTGCTACAGATTGCACTAGCTTTATGTATGCATGCACGGCACGGGCAACATGGGCCGCGTGTGGAGGTCAGCGTTGCTCTATACTGTGTCTCTGTGCATTAGTCCCCCAGCGGACGAATGGTGGTGTACTGTACGAGTAATGCACCTTACATTTACTCGTATGTTAAGTCATCAATGCACCTATTCACCTCATTCTAATGAAATTATAGCCCGTTCGCATTCGGTCATCAAGAGCACCGCGCGTCCTCATACGTTTCATCGCCCATCATAATTTAACAGTTTTTATCAATATAGTTATTTTATCAGTTTATCTTTTTTTTTTTTACTTTCATTCAATCAGAACTTACGGAATCAACCCGTACAGGTGGGAGACAGCGGAATACTACCTTCTGCGAAATTTCAAGTTTCTACGTTCAGCTGTTTTGGCACTGCGTTGATTCACCTATCAGTCAGTAGTCAGTAGCGTCCAATTTTTAGGTACTTATATAGATTTAGATTGTCTCTTTGTTACAATAAATTGTTTCATTTATTTCAGTGGATTCGTTTCCTTTTTCTTAGTCTTGTTTTGTGTGAAATCGTAGAGGATTTCCTTGTAAACCAAATCAACTGTCTATAACGCCTATCAACCAACCAACCACCTTTGGAGAAACCACCAACCAATCAACGTTGAACCAACGAAGAAGTATAGTTTAATTGTCCGACAAGAGCCATTGGTCAAACCATTGATCTATGAAGTATTACATAAGCTGGCCCACTGCCGCTGAGCGCTGTAACAACATCCATCTCCGGCACTTCGTCGCAGGTCCCCACCGCCCGGAACAGCTCGGCAGCTAGCTTGGCGTCTTCCTCGGTGGCTCGCGAGCCCTGGCTGTGTGCTGCAGCCATTTTTACTTACAAATCATCAAAAAATTCGGTGTTCAATACAAGAAAATCTAGAGTATGCACTTCTAACCCATATCAAGCATTGGTCTATGAAGCCTTTCATATGTCGGCTTTCACTGCCGCTGAGCACAGTGACAGCATCCATCTGGTACTCCGGCACCTCGTAGCAGGTCCCCACCGCCCGGAACAGCTCGGCAGCCAGCTTTGCGTCCTCCTCAGTGGCCCGATAGCCTTGGCTGAAGGTTGCAGCCATTTTTACTTACAAATCATCAAAAAATTCGGAGATCGACACATAAAAATCTAAGAGTATGCACTTCTAAACCATATCAACCATTGGTCTATGAAACCTTACATAAGCCGGTCCACTGCCGCTGAGCGCAGTGACAGCATCCATTTGATACTCTGGCACTTCGTCGCAGGTCCCCACCGCCCGGAACAGCTCGGCAGCCAGCTTGGCGTCTTCATCGGTGGCTCGCGAGCCCCGGCTGAGGGCTGCGGCCCCTTTTAATTAGGAGATCGATACATGAAAGTCTAGAGAATGCACTTCTAAACCATATCAACCATTGGTCTATGAAACCTTACATAAGCAGGTCCACTGCCGCTGAGCGCAGTGACAGCATCCATTTGATACTCTGGCACTTCGTCGCAGGTCCCCACCGCCCGGAACAGCTCAGCAGCCAGCTTGGCGTCTTCCTCGGTGGCTCGCGAGCCCCGGCTGAGCGCTGCGGCTCCTTGCTTCACCAGCGCTGGTGTGTTGGGCATCACTCGGATTACACGCGCTTCTGATGGCAACGCCTGGAACAAATTACTTTATTATTCTTATCTCTTTTATCATGCAGCAGGGTCACGGAATACGGAATCACGTATGAACCTTAGGCTCTTTTAATTGTGCTTCATTTTTAACTCTGATTAACTCGCTCAGGGACTCAGCTCCCGTGGGAATTTCGGGGCAAAAATTACCCTGTGTGCTATTCCAGATTATAATCTACCCGTGTATCTTTCACAAAAATCCATGGATTAGATATTGCATGGCTGAGTGAGTAACAAACATCCACAACACACAAGATAGTTAGACGAAAAAATGTGTTCTTGGATTTCACTTTCACACACATAGCATAACAACAAAGTAAGTAACGTACAAATACCGTATAAGTTCGTTTTGGGATAAAATCAAGGGCTTTTAGCTCAATAGCGCGCGGAAGTCCTTGTTTCTCAAGGGTCTGACCAAAATGAAGGCATTATGAAAGGTTTTTCTCCCATTACCTTCTCAACGGTAGCCGTGGAGACGCCCATCGCCACGGATATGAACAGCTTGCCCTTCGCAGCCGGCAGGTCCTTGACCTCCCGGAGAGCTGGCCCCACCACGTCGGGCTTTACTGACACGATCACAACCTCGGAGCGCTCCACCACCGGCTTGTTCTCGAAGATGGCTGTTGCTCCAAGACTCTGGAATGTATGTATGTAATCATTTTCAATCCACATCAATATTAGCGATGTGCTACCGAGAAATTTCCTGTTCTCGAAAATTTCTTCCTTTGAAAATTTCCGTTTGAGTTTTTAGGAAAATTTTCCGTTCTCGAGGAATTTCCAAGAAAGTTGCCGCTGTTTCTTTGAAAATTTCAGAAACGGCACATCACTAATCAAGATAGATAATCACAGTAATATTATAAAGAGAAAGTGTTTGTAAGCTTGTGAGTTTAAGGGGGTAATCTTCCGAACTACTGAAAAGGCACTAACTTAAATTTAGATTAAGTTTTTTTTGCTAACAAATCTAGTAACGAATTGTAACAAGTCTATGTAACATGAGCCTATCACCCATAACCTTCCCATAACACAGGGAAACCTACCGTGGGTGATAGAGCATCATTGTATTATGCAACATAATGTCTATAAATAAATAAATAAAACTGAACCCAAAGATTTAAATCTTTGACTGAACCGATTTCAAAACTTCTGTCATCAATAGAAACTTCATTATACCTGAGTGATTTAGGCTATAATTTATGGAAAATTTGATGCCCTACAAAAAGATGTTGTCATGTTGTGTCATCTTTCATCAATGGAATTATGTTTAATTAATGCTTGCTGTTTGTAATATATTGGGTAAAACTAAACGCAGGCGTTTCCTGTTATCGCCGCCAGGCGTTTCGGGGTTCTCACATTGCTAGCGTGGATGGCGTCGCGTGTGGTCCGCCATTGCATTGTCCAGGGCGATATCGGTTTGATTTTAATACGCGGAGCGGTCTCGCGTCTTTTGCTTGTTGTTTAGTTTGAGTGATAATTGTGAATTTCCTGTTTGTTAAATAACTATTGAATTTGGGTTTGTGAAAAACTCTGTTATTGTGACTTTTTCTTGTGAGAGGTGAAACGTGGCTGGCTGTTCACATCTGGCTGTTCCCGAGTGAAACTACGGGAAGAAATCTATTTAGTTGTCCTGGGGAATTGAGATCTCAAGGGTTAGGTAGGGTGATTAGGAATTCCCCCTTCCCGAAGACACTCAAGTTTGGATCCGAAGAGAAAGAAGATTTAGCTTGGTAAGTGTTTTTTAAGTGTAATTAATTTATAGGTTAGGTTATCATATAGGGCCCTGTAGCTCCCTTCATAAGCTACGGTGGTAGCAGACTGCGTTAAGTTAGTTAGGTTTTAGTCGGGCAAACGTGGTGCCGCGTGGAGATTTTTTCCCGGTACTTATTTTTACCGGTGGTTTTTTCCCGGTGAAGTTTCGGTACAGAATTCTTCCCGCCGCTTCGTTTGTCCGGATTCTCGCTGCCACATTTTCTGGCAGCAGAGCGTAGTTGCTCTGCACATTTTCTGGTAGCAGAGCGTAGTTTATCTACCCTCTATTTGTTCGTTTGTAAAAAATAATTAATTGTTTGTAAAAATTATTAGATTTTTCTTAGTTTGTTTGTATAAGAATATTTGTAACCTTTTTTGTATTTGTTTGCGGTTTGTACCGTGCGTTCCGGGTTTGTGCCATTCTCATACCTACCGCGGTTCTTCGTGTAGTTGCTTGATTTTGTTGTTTTTTATTTACCTTTTGTTATTTTTTGTTTGTGACTTGACGCGATGGCGAAGGCCTCCAATGCTAGGGCGACACTCGCCAACGAATTGAGATGGTTTGTGACGGCCGGAGGACTCCTGTCCCGGAAGGACAGGGAGGGCGCCATACTGCTAAGAGCGGATCACCTCCACTCACGATTGATTAGCGCGGAAGCGGCCATGGCGGCGCTTACCGAAGCCGATCTTACCCCGGAGGCCTACGCAGGTCACATGGCGGACATGGACCAGATCCTGAGTCTGCACGATGATATCGCGGAGGCGGTGACCGCAATAAGGGCGAGACAGGCTGGCGGACCAGCCCCTCGCACACCTGTTAGACAGGAAGGACCAGCGGTTACTGGTCGGCTCCCCACCCTTCAGCTGTCCCACTTTGGGGGTAGGATGGAGGAGTGGGTAGCATATAAAAATATGTTTGAGTCCCTGGTCGTAGCACGACAGGATTTGTCGAAGGCCCAGAAGATGGCCTACCTCCTCTCCACTCTTGAGGATGAAGCGCGGTCGCTCATCCAGCACCTCCGGGTGGAGGACGACCAGTACGATACGGCTTGGGAGTTATTGAACTCCCGCTACCAAAACTTACGTTTGTTAGCGGATGCGCACGCCGCACAGTTGATGGCCCTGCCCAAGGTGGCCAACAGGGCACAGTTGCGCCTGCAGTTGCTCACGCCCGTTACAGTGGCCTGTAACGCGCTCCGCACACTGGGGCTGCCGGTGGACCAATGGTCCTTTTTGCTGGTGCATATTGTATTGGGCAAATTACCCAATGACATCCGCTCGCGATTTGAGCGCGAGAATGCGGAACGGGATAGCACCACCCTACCAACATTCACTGACTTGGTGAGGTTTTTGGAGTTTGAGGCACGGGCTGCTGAGAATACCATGACGGACTCAGCGCCATCCAGAGCGCCTGAACGTAGGCCCTTGGAACCCTCATGGCGAGGGAAGCCCCCACAGGGACGGCAACCGCCACCGCGTGGAGCTGGTGTGCGGGTTGCACACACGGCAGCAGTCGCGGGGGACGCGGACTGCCTGCAATGTGGCCGGATGGGCCACAGCCTGCTGCAATGCAGGGACTGGCAGAGACTGCCAGTACAAGATCGGCGCCGCATGGCAAGGCGGCATGAACTATGCTTTTACTGTTTGGGCAGTCACTATGCACGTGACTGTCCCAGGGCCATACCATGCAGTGCATGCCGTGGGCTGCACCACGTGATGCTCTGCATGAACCGGAACGGGGATGGCCCCCGGTTGTTGAGGCAGGGGTCCCCTATGGGCGGGGGCGCTCCTGCGCGAAGCCCTCCACCATCGGACGGAGGACGCGGCTTCGCTCGTCGCACCCCCTCGGGAGGGGGTCGCGTACCTGCGCGGGTCTTGGCGGACCGGGACCACGCGCCCCAAGGTCATGGCCAGTATGTAGCTGGCCAGGCCCCGGATAGGGCCCCCATGGGCGGGGGCCCTAGATCGGACGTGAGAGTGGGGACACCCCCTCCACGCGGGTTACCAATACCCAACACATGCAGCCGCAGCGGTTTTCTCCGCCGCTGCACGAGTACCCACGGCTGGAGTACCACCCGCCGTACCATATGTATGGCCGGGCCGCGGGTTATGCCCCCCTCAGATGGGGATGTGCACTCGCCCGCCATATTATCCGGGTCAGTGGCGCGCCCCTGGTTTGGAGAGAGTGGGGAGCCCGTAACTAGCTTGCTCCCTTGCTGGGACAGAGCCGCGGACGGTTCTGCTCCCTACCGCGGTGGTCCGCGTATGGGGTCGTAGGGGGAAGCCATTAATTTGAGAGCTCTGTTGGACTCAGGGGCTCAAAGCAGTTTGGTTACCACTCGAGTGGCACGCCAGTTAGGTTTAGTCGTGGAAGACTCGCCTGTGCCACTTCTTGGAGTTGGTGGCATACAAGTGAAGTGTCTGACGGGCCAGACACTTGTCACCTTTTCTTCGCTGAAGTCCTCCACAATGAGGATCACGACTTCGGCTATGGTAATGGATACCATTGCGGGTTGGCACCCCTCGACAGACATACCGCCGGGTGTGTTGTCTTTGGTTTCGGGTCTGGATTTGGCCGACCCCTTTGTCTTTCATCCCGGCCCAGTGGACTTGCTCCTGGGCTCGGACGTATTGGGTTGGATTTTGTTGGGTACACAGAAGGCTCTGGGTTCGTCTTCACTGATGGCAGTGTCTACGATTTTTGGTTTCGCCCTGATGGGCCCTGTGTTTGATAATAGCACCGTGGAGGAGCCACCGGTCGTCGCATCTGCGTCCTTGGCCAAGACCATGCAAAGGTTTTGGGAGGTGGAGGAGCCACCTATGAGTTCCAGGATGGATCCGGAACACGCTGAGTGCGAAGCCCTTTTTCGATCGACCACGGAGAGGTTGCCCTCCGGTCGGTTTGTAACTAGGTTACCTTTTGTTGCCTCTCGTCCTAGCCTAGGGCAAAGTAGGGCGCTTGCGGAGAAACGACTGCTGTCCATGGAGCGACGTATGCAGCGTGACCACGTACTTCGCGATAAATATATTGAATTTATGCGCGAGTACGAGGATTTGGGTCACATGTCTCCGTCTCGAGTTGATTGGAGCTCAACTGAGCATTACTTTTTGCCCCACCACGCGGTGGTGAAGGCCTCAACAGGCAAATTGAGGACCGTCTTCGATGGGTCCGCACCCACTTCGAACGGGGTTTCGTTGAATCTGTGTTTGCATTCAGGTCCCAAATTGCATAGGGACATAATTGACATCATCTTGAACTTTAGAAGACATCAAGTGGTTTTTGGCGCGGACATCCGGATGATGTTCCGCCAGACAGTCATACATCCTGAGGACAGGCGATTCCAGTTGATACTCTGGCGTGAGCGCCCTGAGGATCCTGTGACGGTGTATGAACTCAACACAAACACGTATGGTTTGAAATCTAGTCCCTATATCGCCATCAGATCATTGCTTGAATTGGCAGAGCGGGAACGGATCCGCTTTCCCCGTGGGGCTTCCGTGCTGTCACGTGACTTGTATGTTGATGACGTGTGCACCGGAGCCCAAAGTATTGAGGAGGCCCTCCTACTGCGGGATGAATTGATCGAAATATTGAAGACAGGTGGCTACGAGCTACGTAAGTGGTTGTCCAATGAGCCTAGAGTTCTAGAAGGGATCCCGGAGGATCACCAACAGAACCCTCACCTGTTTGAGGATGTGGATGATCCCAACAGGATAGCGGTGCTGGGCATGCAGTACCAGCCGCTAACCGATATTTTTACATTCCAAGTGGACTTGGAAATACCAAAGGTCTGGACTAAGAGAACGGTGTTGTCAGTAATAGCTCGTATGTTTGATCCAAGCGGTTGGATCAGTCCAGTGATATTCTCTGCGAAGTGTCTTCTTCAGAGACTTTGGACTTTGGGCGTCTCGTGGGACGAGCCGCTGTTTGGCTCTCCATTGGATGATTGGCTCGAGTTGTTTTCATCGATTAAGGAAGTCAACCGGATTGCCTTGCCTCGTCGAATATTGCCACCCGGGAAATATCGAGCCAGCCTGCATGGCTTTTGTGACGCGTCGGAGCGAGGCTACGCCGCGTCAGTCTATATGCGGACAGTTGACGCCGATGGCCGGGTCAATGTCTCGCTTTTGTTAGGGAAGAGCAAGGTCGCCCCCATCAGGACTAGGCTGACTATTCCCAAGCTTGAGTTGAGTGGAGCTCACCTTCTCTCTAAATTGTTGCATCACGTTGCATGTGAGCTGGCGGCCACGGTCGAGATACGGGACATCTTCGCCTGGTCGGATAGCCAGGTCGCGCTTGCATGGTTGCGCGCGGCCCCACATACCTTGGAGGTTTTTGTGGGAAATCGGGTTTCCCAAATCCAGAATATCGGAATTGATATAACATGGAGACATGTGCCGGGAGAGCTTAACCCAGCGGACTGTGCCTCCCGAGGTTGTACGGCACCAGAATTGGTGTCACACCCGCTCTGGTGGGGTCCAGAGTGGCTGATGGGATCAGAAACATCTTGGCCTGTCTGTCAGACAGATGTTACTTCTTTGAGTTTGACTGGGCTCCGTGTACATGCTGTAGTCGCTGAGACGACGTCGGAGCCGGATTGGCTACTTGCTCGGTATAGCAGCTTGGATAAGCTTCTGGGTGTTACCAGTTGGATTAAGCGTTTCATACATAATTGTAGAAACCCACAGGCAAAGCGGTTGGAGCCGATTGCAGGTGCAGAAGAGCGCCGGAGCGCATTGTTGCATTGGGTCCGTGTCGTGCAGACCGGACGGTTCGAGTCAGAGCTTCGTATTTTGCGCGACGGACGCGCTAAGTTGAAGGGCGCGGTCGCTCGTTTGAACCCGTACATCGACTCGGATGGGCTTCTTCGGGTTGGAGGCAGGCTCCGGAAGGCGGATCTTCCATATGAGACTCGCCATCCTCTGTTGTTGCCCAAGGGCGGACCCTTGGTGCAGCTTTTGGTGTCTGATCGACACATTCGTAACGCCCATGCTGGGTGCAATGCTTTGTTGGCTATTTTGCAACGCGAGTTTTGGATTTTAAGCTATCTGTGTGATAATGGCAAAACAACGCAAAGTCAAGGATGAGACGCAAATAGACAACGTTATCATGAGAGCTCTTGACGAGGTTTGTTCAATGAATCTCTATCAACATAAATATGGCTTTGTAGTTAAATTACCCACCGAAATATAGTAAAAATGTCAAAGAAAAATCAGCTGAGTTCTGGTGTTTTTGTCACTCCGTCCGTACCGTACAGTAAATTTTGCGTAGAAACTAGAAAGGTAAGTAGGTAAGTAGTTACTTAATTGTATTCACCCCCCCATTTTCTATGTTTCTGATTTTAAGATACATATGTATCATCAAATTCGGAGCTTTTTCTGAGAACTTTTCTTTTTTTTATAACATAGGGCGGCAAATGAGCATGCGGGTCACCTGATGGTAAGCCATCACCGCTGCCCATGGACTACTGCAACACCAGGGATATCACAAGAGTGTTGCCGGACTTTCAAGAAGATACACTCGTTTTTTGAAGGTTCCAATGTCGTATATTCGTATAATGCTATTATTGACTCGATGTTTTTCTGACCTTAAATGCTTCAGCACTGACTTTATCAGCGGGATGGCAGCTCGCTGTGATCTCGTCGGGCTTGGCGAGACCTGGAAATTAACAACTTCGTTAGAACACCTATAAGCACAGAATTAATATAAGTTGCTTTAAGTAGAGGCGTGGGTGTCGTAAGAGGCGACTAAGGGATTAAAAACACCGGAGGATGGGCATCAGCATCTTTCCGCGTACTATGCCATCACACTGCGATCGCCAACCCGCCTGCCAAGCGTGGCGATTACGGCAAAACCCCCCACGGATAAAATCTTTGGGGGAGGCCTTTGTCCAGCAGTGGACGTCTTTAGGCTGAGAGAGAAGTAGAGGTGTTACATTAGTGTCTAATATCAGTATTCATGTTATCGCCTTTAAGTTCAACTCCACAACAAATAAAGTAGTAAGTAGGTACTCAATTCCGCTACAACAGAATAGGAAAAAAAATTAGGATATTTACTTCATTCATACTTGACAGAAAAAGTTATGTACAAGTCCAAAGTAATGTGTAATGTCTTCGTTCTTATCTCTACATAGTATTATAAATAAACTAATTACGTAAATTATTACGAAATCATGTTGTTGCTGTGCCCCCTGCGAGCATTGCGTAACTTAAATGGAGACGTGAAAATGATTTTTCCCTTTGGGTAATGTAAATAAACCCCCATATTTGCCACACGGATCAGTCTTAGTATAACCAGAGCGCTATCATTCATCATTGATTTTACTAGCGGATTTCGCAACAGAAAAAGGAATAGCTAGTACAGTCAATATCTATCGCGATATTATAATAGGGGCAAATTTAGAATGGTTGGTGTAATGTGCTGTTGAGTATCCAAGCCAATAACTTGATTCTACAAGTTACAAACGTACTAATAGTGCCTCAGTTGTTGACTCAAAAGCCAAAGAAATCGTAATATAGCATAGGAATCTTACCGAGATTTTGTCACTTTTGTTCAATTTCTTTGGATCTTGAGAAGACACAATTGAGACACATACACAGTCATTTGATTGTAAGACATGTGTTGTAAAGTGACGTCTTTGGAGAAAATGCAGCAGAGGAGTTTGTTTCTCCTCCACTTGCGCTTTGGAGGCGGTGGTAACCTTAGCTTTAAGTAATTTTATGACGTCAACTAACTAAAAAACGAGAATGTGACGATTTATAAGTGCTATTTTTAAGCCTATATAAATAAAAATTATTGACTTTGAATTGACACGACATTTTGTAATTAGTAAATTCTTTTGTGTGCTCACGGCCTGTGGTGTGGCCCTAGAATAGCACCAACCCATCTCTTCCCGTGGGTGTCGTAAGAGGCGACTAAGGGATCTAAAACACCGGAGGATGGGCAGCAGCATCTTTCCGCGTACTATGACATCACACTGCGATCGCCAACCCGCCTGCCAAGCGTGGCGATTACGGCAAAACCCCCCTATGGTTGTTACACCCATAACACGGCCCCTAGTCCCCGGCGGCCCCGCTATCCCGGACTCTGGTAGCGGTCACGGTAACGGCGGGGCAGGGGGTGCTAAGAATCCCCGGCAGATGCCAGGCTACCAACCCCGACGACCTTTGGCCCTGGCAACTTATAACACGTGCACACTGCGGACCGACGAGAAGCTCGCTGAACTGGAGGAAGAATTGAGCAGGTTACGATGGGATATTGTAGGATTATGTGAAGTCCGAAGAGAGGGGGAGGACACCATGATCCTCAAGTCCGGAAACCTGCTCTATTTCCGGGAGGGCGACCAACTGTCCCAGGGTGGTGTCGGGTTTATCGTCCACAGGTCCCTCGTCAACAACGTGGTCCAGGTCGAGAGTGTTTCGGCGAGGGTAGCGTACCTTGTACTCAGAATTACCAAACGGTATTCGTTGAAGGTAATACAAGTATACGCACCGCCCTCATATCGCTCCGACGACGAGGTAGAGACTATGTATGAGGATATTTCTAGAGCCATACATAGCTCCGAGGCCCACTATACCGTTGTGATGGGGGACTTTAACGCGAAACTGGGCAAACGAAGCGATGATGAGCTGAGGGTGGGGAATTTTGGATATGGAAGGAGGAATGCACGTGGTCATCTGCTGGCCGGCTTTATGGAGAAGGAGGGCCTCTTTATGATGAACTCCTTCTTCAAAAAGCCAAAACAGCGAAAGTGGACATGGTTGCATCCTAATGGCGTTACAAAAAATGAGATTGACTTCATCTTGTCGACGAAGAGGCACATATTCAATGATGTCTCTGTGATCAATGCCGTAAAAACAGGAAGCGATCACCGATTGGTAAGAGGCACATTGAATCTTAGAATAAAACTCGAAAGGTGTCGACTGATGAAGTCTACGCTCCGACCAGCGCCTATCCAGCTCCAAAACCCCGAGAGCTTTCAGCTCGAATTGCAGAATCGCTTCGAATGCCTGGGAGACTGCGAAAATCTGGACGATTATAATGACAGGTTTGTGCAAATTGTCCAAACAGCTGGGTCTAAGGCTTTCAAAACCCGCCGTTCAAAAGGAACCAAAAAGATCTCGGACCTCACCAACAAACTCATGGAAGAAAGACGAAACTAGGTTCTGCAGTCCTCTGACGATGCTGCTCAGTATCGACGTCTAAACAGACAGATCTCCAAGTCCCTAACTCGCGATTTACGCCAATTCAACACTGACCGTATTGAAGAGGCGATTAAGCGAAATAAGGGCTCAAAAGTGTTTGCAAGGGATCTGTCTGTTGGTCAAAGTCAACTGACCAAGCTGAAGACTGAGGATGGCAGAATCATTTCGTCGAAGCCAGAGCTGTTGGAAGAGGTTGAGAAGTTCTACGGACAATTATATACCAGCGTACGCACACCTGTCAGTAATCTGGGCAAAGATCCAAGAGCCAGATTGACCCGACACTACACCGAAGATATCCCGGACGTCAGCCTTTATGAGATTAGAATGGCTCTCAAACAGCTAAAAAACAATAAGGCACCGGGTGATGATGGAATCACGGCTGAGCTTCTGAAAGCAGGTGGAACGCCGGTATTAAAAGCTCTTCAGAAGCTATTTGATTCCGTCATACTCGAGGGACAAACGCCTACGGCATGGCACAGAAGTGTGGTGGTACTTTTCTTCAAAAAAGGTGACAAAACCCTATTGAAGAATTATAGGCCTATCTCACTTCTGAGCCATGTCTACAAACTGTTTTCGAGAGTCATTACGAATCGTCTCGCTCGCAGGTTTGACGACTTCCAGCCTCCCGAACAAGCCGGTTTCCGAAAAGGCTTTAGTACCGTAGACCACATACATACGCTGCGGCAGATTATACAGAAGACTGAGGAGTATAATCAGCCATTATGCTTGGCGTTTGTGGACTACGAGAAAGCCTTCGATTCGATCGAGACCTGGGCTGTGCTACAGTCTCTCCAACGGTGCCAAATTGACTATCGATATATCGAAGCGCTGAAGTGTTTGTACGAAAACGCCACCATGTCGGTCCGTCTCCAGGATCAAGGCTCCAAACCTATCCAGTTGCAGCGAGGAGTGAGACAGGGAGACGTGATATCTCCGAAACTGTTCACCGCCGCCCTGGAAGATGTTTTCAAGCTTCTGGACTGGAGCGGACTCGGCATCAATATCAACGGCGAGTACCTCACTCACCTTCGATTCGCTGACGATATCGTAGTCATGGCTGAGACCTTGGAAGACCTAGGCACAATGCTCGATGGCCTCTGTAGAGCCTCTCAACAAGTGGGTCTAAAAATGAACATGGACAAGACGAAAATTATGTTTAATATCCGTGTCGCACCCACTCCTCTGAAGGTTGGAGACTCTACACTCGAAGTTGTTGACAATTATGTATACCTGGGACAAACAGTTCAGTTAGGTAAGTCCAACTTTGAGAAAGAGGTCAACCGTCGAATCCAACTCGGCTGGGCAGCGTTCGGGAAGCTTCGCGATATCTTCTCGTCCAAAATACCGCAGTGTCTCAAGACTAAGATCTTTGACCAGTGTGTGTTGCCAGTAATGACATACGGAACAGAGACGTGGTCGCTTACTATGGGCCTCATAAGAAGGCTCAAGGTCACCCAAAGGGCGATGGAGCGCGCTATGCTCGGAGTTTCTCTGCGTGATCGAATCAGAAATGAGGAGATCCGTAGGAGAACTAAAGTAACCGACATAGCCCGCAGAATCGCGAAACTTAAGTGGCAGTGGGCGGGGCACATAGCTCGTAGAACAGATAGCCGTTGGGGCAGAAAAGTTCTCGAGTGGCAACCACGAACCGGAAAACGTAGTGTTGGCAGGCCTCCCACTCGGTGGACCGACGACCTGGTGAAGGTCGCGGGATGCGCATGGATGCGGGCAGCGCAGGACCGGTCGTTATGGAAATCCTTGGGGGAGGCCTTTGTCCAGCAGTGGACGTCTTTCGGCTGAGAGAGAGAAATTCTTTTGTAACTATGGGTTTATTACCTGAAATAAATATTATATTATTATTATATTATATTACTAGCGGCCCGCCCCGGCTTCGCTCGGGTGGACAATATTTGTTTTTTAGGGTTCCGTACCTCAAAAGGCAAAAACGGAACTCTTATAAGATCACTTTGTTGTCCGTCTGTCTGCCAAACTTTTTTTTCTCATGAACGCTTAAAGGTATCAAGTTGAAATTAATAACGAATAATCGGATCCACGGTGTCTTTCAGCAAAAAAATAATTAAAATTATACGTCAACGCGATCAAGAGATATTACCGTAAATATTGCGAATTTTCGCAGATATTGCAATTTCAGGCAGCAATCAAAATTATGAAAATTGGCAAAAAGCAAGGTAGAACAGCCGGTTCACGACTTTCCCGCTCCGAGTGATAGCTGCGCGCGGGAGCGGCGAGCGGCGTAACACAGAAGTCGAAAGATCTTTGACAACGCCACTGGTTTATTTCTTGATTTTGTGCCCATCTGCTCCTTCTGCAGTGGCGTAGTGAGACCCCGGCAGGCGGGCGGCAACAGTATCAGGGCGGACGTCGATTTGTTGCACTCCCGCCCCCCCAACATGCATAGTCCGCCTCTGTCCTTGTGCCCTCCCTAGAAAAAATCCTGTATCCGCCCTTGTGCTAATGTAGTCAAACGTTTCCACACTCATTCTAGTGTCATAAAACTTATTCGGATGTTTCCTGTAATCTTGGTATAAATTACGAAATTCGCCGCGAAGGTATATACTTTTATTTAGTTCGTGCTACTTTCAAAACAAAAAGGGATCATGAATACGTCCACCTAAACCGCTCCGCTAATCGCTACCACAGAATTAATATCCGCTACTGAGAGCACGTGGCGTGCTATAGATAAGCCCCGCCCGCCGCCGCTTAGACTCCCGCGCCGCGCCCCATTTAGACCGAACGCGCAAAGTCGTGTACCAACCGTATTAACACTACTTATCACTTACATAGTATAAAACAAAGTCGCTTTCTCTGTCCCTATGTCCCTTTGTATGCTTAAATCTTTGAAACTACGCAACGAATTTTCATGCGGTTTTCACTAATAGATAGAGTGATTCTTGAGGAAGGTTTTAGTGTATAATTTATGTAGATTTTGTGTATATTAGTTGAAATATGACGATAATTGTTAAGGAAGTCGGAAAAAAAATTGCCGCCCGGCAGCTTTCATCGAAAACGCTGTCCAATCCCTTAGAGATGTAACAAAACAATGTATGGAAGAATTGTGTATCTTTAATAGATCTACAAAAAAGTCTGCGATAGCATATATCTAGCTTTTATACTTCAGCCACAGTAACTACTTTTATGTTTAAAAAATAATTAAAATCGTTAGATGTTTTTTAACTGGTGATATTAATCACAATTTATTAATCCTTATCAAATTAAACAAGTCTATCGTCACAAGTACTTAATATACTTAATATATGCTTTTTACTGCATGTAATTTGGATCTATAGTTTACGAACTACGAGTTATTTAAAAAACGGCAATCCGCCCCGAAATCACCTATACTAGCGCTAGCTAGCAAAGGCGCAAGGCGCAGTCAGTAATCTCTGAGCGGGCCGGGCGCGTTTTGGTATGTATTTATTTTAATAGGAGGTAATAACGTAAATATCATACAAAAACCGGCCAAGTACGAGTCAAACTTCCGTACACGCAAAGCATCTCACATTATAAGCTATCACTAAAAGACCTACTAATTTCAAAAACAAACTTAACTTTGCAGTTCGATCCCTAAGACTCATACTGAATTCAGCGCAAAAATAAGTTTGTAACATTTTTTTTTTAGACTTCCAACAACATATTTACAATTTTGACGACCTCCGTGGCCCAACGGTCATCACGCCGGACTGCCACACCGGAGGTCCCGGGTTCGATCCCCGGTCGGGTCAAGATGGAAAATGATCTTTTTCAGATTGACCCGGGTCTTGGATGTTTATCTATATATGTATTTGTTATAAAATATAGTATCGTTGAGTTAGTATCCCATAACACAAGTCTCGAACTTACTTTGGGGCTAACTCAATTTGTGTGATTTGTCCGTATATATTTATTTATTTAATTTTCTGATTTATTTTTGTATAAGTAGTGTTAATACGGTTGGTACACGACTTTGCGCGTTCGGTCTAAATGGGGCGCGGCGCGGGAGTCTAAGCGGCGGCGGGCGGGGCTTATCTATAGCACGCCACGTGCTCTCAGTAGCGGATATTAATTCTGTGGTAGCGATTAGCGGAGCGGTTTAGGTGGACGTATTCATGATCCCTTTTTGTTTTGAAAGTAGCACGAACTAAATAAAAGTATATACCTTCGCGGCGAATTTCGTAATTTATACCAAGATTACAGGAAACATCCGAATAAGTTTTATGACACTAGAATGAGTGTGGAAACGTTTGACTACATTAGCACAAGGGCGGATACAGGATTTTTTCTAGGGAGGGCACAAGGACAGAGGCGGACTATGCATGTTGGGGGGGCGGGAGTGCAACAAATCGACGTCCGCCCTGATACTGTTGCCGCCCGCCTGCCGGGGTCTCACTACGCCACTGCAGAAGGAGCAGATGGGCACAAAATCAAGAAATAAACCAGTGGCGTTGTCAAAGATCTTTCGACTTCTGTGTTACGCCGCTCGCCGCTCCCGCGCGCAGCTATCACTCGGAGCGGGAAAGTCGTGAACCGGCTGTTCTACCTTGCTTTTTGCCAATTTTCATAATTTTGATTGCTGCCTGAAATTGCAATATCTGCGAAAATTCGCAATATTTACGGTAATATCTCTTGATCGCGTTGACGTATAATTTTAATTATTTTTTTGCTGAAAGACACCGTGGATCCGATTATTCGTTATTAATTTCAACTTGATACCTTTAAGCGTTCATGAGAAAAAAAAGTTTGGCAGACAGACGGACAACAAAGTGATCTTATAAGAGTTCCGTTTTTGCCTTTTGAGGTACGGAACCCTAAAAAACAAATATTGTCCACCCGAGCGAAGCCGGGGCGGGCCGCTAGTACAAAAATAAATCAGAAAATTAAATAAATAAATATATACGGACAAATCACACAAATTGAGTTAGCCCCAAAGTAAGTTCGAGACTTGTGTTATGGGATACTAACTCAACGATACTATATTTTATAACAAATACATATATAGATAAACATCCAAGACCCGGGTCAATCTGAAAAAGATCATTTTCCATCTTGACCCGACCGGGGATCGAACCCGGGACCTCCGGTGTGGCAGTCCGGCGTGATGACCGTTGGGCCACGGAGGTCGTCAAAATTGTAAATATGTTGTTGGAAGTCTAAAAAAAAAATGTTACAAACTTATTTTTGCGCTGAATTCAGTATGAGTCTTAGGGATCGAACTGCAAAGTTAAGTTTGTTTTTGAAATTAGTAGGTCTTTTAGTGATAGCTTATAATGTGAGATGCTTTGCGTGTACGGAAGTTTGACTCGTACTTGGCCGGTTTTTGTATGATATTTACGTTATTACCTCCTATTAAAATAAATACATACCAAAACGCGCCCGGCCCGCTCAGAGATTACTGACTGCGCCTTGCGCCTTTGCTAGCTAGCGCTAGTATAGGTGATTTCGGGGCGGATTGCCGTTTTTTAAATAACTCGTAGTTCGTAAACTATAGATCCAAATTACATGCAGTAAAAAGCATATATTAAGTATATTAAGTACTTGTGACGATAGACTTGTTTAATTTGATAAGGATTAATAAATTGTGATTAATATCACCAGTTAAAAAACATCTAACGATTTTAATTATTTTTAAAACATAAAAGTAGTTACTGTGGCTGAAGTATAAAAGCTAGATATATGCTATCGCAGACTTTTTTGTAGATCTATTAAAGATACACAATTCTTCCATACATTGTTTTGTTACATCTCTAAGGGATTGGACAGCGTTTTCGATGAAAGCTGCCGGGCGGCAATTTTTTTCCGACTTCCTTAACAATTATCGTCATATTTCAACTAATATACACAAAATCTACATAAATTATACACTAAAACCTTCCTCAAGAATCACTCTATCTATTAGTGAAAACCGCATGAAAATTCGTTGCGTAGTTTCAAAGATTTAAGCATACAAAGGGACATAGGGACAGAGAAAGCGACTTTGTTTTATACTATGTAGTGATGATGTAGTGATAGGTGATAGTGATGATATTAAAATCGCCCCCCTGTACTGTAGCTGTAGAGGTGTATTACTCACCAGCTGAAATAAAGCCGTTGGCCAGGGCATACGCCAGCCTGCCGCCCCCAATGAATCCGATCTTCATGGCTTCGCTTGTTACTGAAAATAAACAATAATAGTTTATTTATTTATTCAACCTTTTTTAAATCAAAATTGATATAAAAGGCGGGCTTAACTTAATGCAATCTCTACCAGGTACTGATGAAAACACCTATTTACATCTAGTATTTTACTTCGGAGTCTGATTGCTGAATAACCTAATGTATTCTTAAAAATAAATGATGTTGATCTGTTGTACAGTCCGGGAAAATAAGTACAAAATTATAAAAGCGAAGAATCCATCAAAAAATCATAAAATTCTACAAAAAATGTTTGACCCACAGACCGAAACAGTGATTTATTCTGGTAGTAGGTATACAATACATGTACCTATACATCTGGTAGTAGGTATTATATACATATTTGTGAATTATGAAATAATAAGTATAGTTTCTCGTCATAATGATAAAAATGATTATGTACGTATTGCCAAACTTATTATTTTATGAACTAGATGAAGGGAAATTAAAAATTTCTGTATACTCACATTTATCACTAAAATTACGTGTTAATTTCTTTTGTTTTTGACTAACCCTGTGCTAGTTAACTCGTAAATTCTCAAACACTACGATGACAGACGTGCTCTAAAGACCAATTTCATATGCAGACTGATGTTATTTTATGTATGAACTCTTGAAGTTAAGATGATTTAGAGTTGTATTGTTATCAGCTCTTATCTTTGTAATAAACAATGTATTGTACCACGATGCGCGATCGATATGTGTAAGTATTGACATTTGAACGATGATAATATCGCGATTATCGTGTTTTAAAAAAAAATTATCATTGTTTTACGAGTATATTATTATATACCTCTTCTATACTTATCCTTACTCCTTCCATTACATACTAGTCTTCGTCAGTCAATATAATCAATTTTCGCAAATAGGTACCAAATTAACTTTATGACCAAGCAAAAAGTTTTGCACTGCACTTTGCACAGACCTTCATAACCAGAGCCAGATCAAGATACTATTCTATTTATTATTACAAAAGCGAAAGTGTGGATGTTTGTTACTCAAAGTAAAATCTATTATGTATAATATATCCTCCTAAGACCCAGACATTTTTTTGAAAAGTTGTCTTTATAACCGAACGTCTTTCTCAAAGAACAAATTTGTACATGTCATTGAGTCCTGAGTATAGCGAACTGTAAGATGTTGTTGGAGGTTTAATATGATCTTAAACCTTCATACATAATCATGGACAATTTCTTTTTCTATGTTTTGTATGTCACTTTTATTTTGATTTGAAAAAACTGTTCTTTGTCTTGTGCTGTAAGGAATCTGCTGATAATATTTTAATATAATATATTTATTTATAACAGGTTATGGTTTAGCACGAAAAATAGTTTACCGTGAATTATGTCTGAAAGTACGCATCATTATAATTTTTCACAAGAAAAGTTACGTGGGAGAGAAAATTACGTCGAGTGGAAATTTGTGATGAAAAACGCGCTTATCCATGATAACTTGTGGAACAGCATTTGTGGATATGCCGAGAAGGACTCCACGTCACCTGAGGTTAGAAATAGATATGACGAAAGAGCGAAATCAAAAATTTGCTTAAGCGTTGAAAAATCTTGTTTCTCGCATTTGATGTCGGCGAACACGGCAAAAGACGCCTGGAATGCACTTGAACGAGCTTACGATGACAAAGGTTTAGGTTCTAGAGTAAGAACACTCCAGAATTTGTGCGCTGTCAAACTTGAGATGTTCAATACTATGGAAAATTACGTCAATGAAATTTTAAAGCTAGCGCAACAATTGGCTAATATGCAAAAACCGATTGATGACGAATTTCTTGGTGCGTTGATGCTCAAAGGTTTACCGACGGAGTACGAGCCTATGATCATGGCATCATATCAATCAAAACTGCTGCATGACCAACGGTGGACTACTCGTGGAGATTCGAGTGAGTGTCTATCTTCAATGAGGAAAGGTGCTACTTCGAGTGACTCCGGAACGAGAAAAGCGCAACAGCACAAGGCTGAATCAAAAGAGAAGGATTCTTCTGGTCGTAAGAAGGAATCGTGGTGTTGGAAGTGCAGACAAAAAGGACATCTGAAGAAAGACTGTCGGAACAAGATTGATTCTTCAGGAAAATGTGTTTTGTCAGCATATAGCACTAAAACGGATTCGGATTCTTCGTGGTATATAGATTCAGGAGCTACGAATCACATGACTAGCAGGCGCAATTTGTTGACAGAGTTCAAATTGCATAACAGTTATGTAACGATTGCTAGTGGAGATAAACTGCAGTGTACAGGTATAGGTAACGTTAAGTTATTTAACAACGCGATGTTAACTAATGTGATGTATATACCTAAACTGTCTGTTAATCTCATATCAGTTTCTCAATTGATTAAGAACGGTAGTTCTGTAATTTTTGATACTAATGGTTGTACAATTTCTATGTTGAGCGATGTATTGATTAAGGCAAATGACATAGGAGGTGCTTACAAACTTCAGACCTGCAGTCAAAGGGCAAATATTACTATTAGCACTGCAATTTGGCATCAACGACTTGGCCATTTAAGTGGCAACAACATGAAGTTATTGAGGCAGGGACTTGCTAATGATATTAGTTTTCAGGACGACCCTTGTAAAGACGTTGCTTGTGAGGTTTGTTTAAAAGGAAAGCAGGCACGTTTTCCTTTTGTCAGCAATCCTGAGAAGTCTGTGGCTACAAAGCGGTTGGATTTGATCCATACCGATTTGTGTGGACCATTGCCAGTTAATTCGCTTGGAGGCAAGAGGTACATACTAACGTTCTTGGATGATCACACGAGGAAGGTGTTTGTGTATTTCCTGAGCAATAAAAGCGAGGTGAGTAAATACATAAAAGACTTTATTCTTTTAGTAGAAACACAAACAGGTGATAAAGTGAAAGCCCTGAGATCAGACAATGGTACAGAGTACGTAAATAGGGATCTTGAGAATTTTTGGAATAGTAAGGGGATTGTCCATCAAGTAACTGTGCCGTATAGCCCACAACAGAATGGCGCTGCAGAACGACTTAATCGTACTATTCTGGAAAAAGTAAGATGTCTCTTGTATACGTCAAACCTAGATCACAAATTTTGGGCCGAAGCTGCTAACATAGCAGTGTATTTGATAAACGTGTCACCTTCAAAGAGGCTTTCGGGAAAAACTCCTGAGGAAGCCTGGACTGGCAGGAAGGTGAATTTGAAACATTTACGTGTATTTGGCTGTGAAGCACATGCACATGTTGATAAGGTAAAGCGGAATAAGCTTGAACCAAAAAGCAAGCGTTGTATATTTCTTGGCTATGAAAACAATGGTTATAGACTTTACGATTTACAGAAAAAGGAAGTTTTTCGTAGTCGTGATGTTATATTTAATGAGACAATATTTCCAGGTGTCATTAGCAAGCGGTCCGTAGAGTTATTTTTTCCTGCAAGTGAAGGCGGAGAAGCGGTTGAAGAGAGTCGTACGGAAAATCTACACGAGGTTGAGCTTGAGGCGGAGATGCCATCGGTACCTAATGTAGATGTTCACGTTGAGGCGGAGAGGCCGGCACCACCAGAAATGTGGTTCGAAGCGGATGCGTTGATGCCGTGCTCCTCAACTGATACAGGCGGTGTTTCACGGGAACCACATAATGCCGGACCAGTCTATAACTTACGGCCAAGATTGCCGAAAACAATGTCTGTACTCGAGGAGGAGGCGTATGAACCGGTAACTGTAAAGGAGGCTTTACAATCGAGTGATAACAAGTTGTGGCAACAAGCTATGCAAGATGAGATAGATTCTTTTTATAAACATGAAGCTTGGGAACTTGTTGAAAGACCGGCAGATAAGAATATTGTTAAAAATCGATGGTTATATAAAATAAAACGCGACGCTGAGGGGAGAATAGCGTGTTATAGAGCGCGATTGGTTGCAAAGGGATTTACCCAAAAGTTTGGAATAGACTATATGGATACATATTCTCCAGTGGTACGACATAGTTCGTTGAGGATGCTGATGTCTGTTGCTGTCGAGTTGGACCTTAAAATTGATCATCTTGACGTTAAAACTGCTTTTCTGAATGGCAATTTGAGTGAGGAGATTTACTTGACACAGCCAGAGGGATTTATTAAGCCAGGCGAAGAGCATAAAGTCTATAAACTCAAGAAAGCCGTGTATGGATTAAAGCAGGCGTCTCGTGCATGGTATAACAAGGTAAAGCAAGTTTTACTCACAGAAAACTTCACACAGAGCAAGCATGAGAGTTGTATCTTCAGTCGCCGAGTGGGTAAGCAGACCATTATAATCGCACTTTATGTAGATGATTTTTTCGTTTTCTACAACTGTGATAAACTTGCTAAAAAGCTAAAAACTTTATTACAGTCTCACTTTACGATTAAAGACTTGGGCGAGGTGAAACATATGCTAGGTATTAAAGTAGATCGTACTAGTAGCGAGTTGAAGCTTAGTCAGAAAACCTATATCGAAAAGATGCTTGTTCGTTTCGGTATGAAGGACTGCAAAGTTACTAAAACACCTTTAGACGTAGATCTGAAGTTTACTAGCACTATCCATGATAGTAATCTGCCTTATCAGGAGTTGATAGGTTGCCTTATGTACTTATCTGTGACCACTAGACCTGACATTTCATTTGCTGCAAGTTTTCTTAGTCAGTTTAATAACCGCTACACAGCGGAGCATTTTGATGCGGCAAAGCGCGTATTACGTTACTTGAAGGGTACAATGAATTTAGGTCTTGTGTACAGGAAAAGTGTTACTAGTGATAAGTTTCATGTATTTGGTTTTACTGACGCCGATTGGGCTAATGGGGAAGATCGTAAATCCTACACTGGGTATTTATTTAAGTTAGGTAATAATATGATTTCCTGGGGTTGTTATAAACAATCTTGTATCGCACTTTCGTCTACCGAGGCGGAGTATATAGCCTTATCTGAAGCTGCCAAAGAAGCGGTATACGTACGTGCGATTTTAGCTGAATTAATAGGTCAATGTAATATTGTGACTCTGTATAGTGATAATCAGTCTGCTGCTAAGCTTGCCACCAATCCGGTATTTCACAAACGTTCTAAGCATGTCGACATTAGGTATCATTATATTCGAGAAGCTATTGATAATAATGTAATTGAGTTGACTTATATGCCTACTGAGCAGATGACTGCTGATATACTTACAAAGGCTTTGCCATATGGTAAACATAATGCATTCATCAAAGATATGCTGGAAGTCGTCCAAGATTACGAGGGCGTGTTGGAGGTTTAATATAATCTTAAACCTTCATACATAATCATGGACAATTTCTTTTTCTATGTTTTGTATGTCACTTTTATTTTGATTTGAAAAAACTGTTCTTTGTCTTGTGCTGTAAGGAATCTGCTGATAATATTTTAATATAATATATTTATTTATAACAGATGTCATTATGACCCAGCGGTCTATAAATAGAACAAATTCGTTTTTATGTAATATTATTTAATTTCTGGCAACTATCTAGCAGGAAACTCTTACTTTTTCTCTTTTTCTACTCTATGGGTAATCATCTTTGACGTTTAAGTTCAAGAAGCGGAAGTAAGCCGCCATATTTTTATTCAAACAGGTGACAATGGAGGGTCGGCGAAATCAAGGTTAAGTAAATCCAAAAATATCTATTGAAATAATGAAATTTTTGTAATATATTCTATTGGTTTATATTGTCTGATTTAATGTTATTTTCACAATACATGAAACAGATTTTTATTAATCTCCCGGTAAAATAATTAGTTCTCTGTAAAGTGCGTTCGGCATTTATGCACTAAATTCCCTTCAAGAATTTGTTCTTTAAAAAGAATTTTAGGTCAAAGTGTTTAAACCTTTATGTATAATATTTGCTCAAATTTCGAGGATGGTTAGACCGATTTTTATGATTTTTTGCGTATTTAAAAGCAGATTACAGAATAAGCAGAGACCAAGAATATCACGCATCCACTGCAGGTGTTCGTCAACCTATGCCCCCGGCAAACACTTGGCATTGTCTGGCTAGAGACCATCTCCAACCGTGAGAAATGTGCAAGAAAACGCCGATTGATAATCAGATCAAGCGCCGCAAATGGTCATGGATCGGCCACATGCTTTAAAGAGACTCCACCAATATCCCTAAACAAGCTCTCCATTGGATACTACAAGGAAAGAGGAAAGTTTGTCGACGCAAGCGAACCTGGTGGCTTACTGTTGCGGCGGAACTGAAGGCAATCTCACCAGATCAGAGGCTTAGCGCATTGCCCAGGACAGATCCCGATGGAGTAGCACTATGGATAGATGCCCTCTGTCCCACTTGGGAGCCTTTGAACCATTAGTAAAGTAAGTCAGAGCAGATTTTATAATGGCTTATTTTACAATTAGATCCGGTAGGCGGTTCTAAAATGATTCGCTTCAGACCTTAAGCACTATCTTGTCAGTGATCAATAACTGATTGTTCATCATTCAATTTTTCTTTTCGCTGGGAATTTATTATTATTCATTATGAATTTTTAAGATTCTGAGATAGTAGACTTTGTAGATGATACGAATCCTGATTATAAAGAGCCTCGAATAGATAATAGTTATGAGCTTTGAGGCAGTGACTAAAATTATACTAGCTCACAAAGTAATTTTACTGATGGGGCATATGAGGGTGGAACTTTGTCTAGCAAAGAGCGAGCTAGAACCGGAGTACCTAGAACTCGCGAGATATCAGGAGTTTGTCTGAGCGGCTACGTACGTACACGTGGTGTCACATCATTATCATCATTTTCGGAGCAAGTATAATTTTGGTCAATGTCTCTACGCTCATAACTATCATCTATTCGAGGCTCTATATAATCTGGATTGTTATCATCTACAAAGCCTCCTATCTCAGAATCATGAAGTATTTTAAATAATGCTAGGTTTTAATTGCAATGACTTTGCTTATGGGTTGTATTTGCTTCACATCGATTTGCTTGTGTTGGTGTGAGAAATAAGTATATTTCTTTAGTTCCATTTATAGTGCGCTATTGGCTCGGGGGATGGTATTTTCATTTGAGGAATTCTATTAAAATACTATATGGAAGGTAATGATATCGCACCGGGCAGAAGAGCTGAAGATATGCAGTGGAAAGCGTGGCCGATGCTAGAACAAGTTCGTCTGGGATTTCATAGCCAGAAGTGGAATCAAAAAATCTCCATTTCTCTCTATTTTGTAATAAAATTTTATTAAAAAGATTATTAGAACATTTGGTATTTCATTTTAGAAAATAGTTTTATCCAAGTTTCTGAGTTTTGATACGAGGTAGTAGATACCAGGTGCAATTGCAGACGACAAATTAAACGGAATAGCTCTCTGTTGGAACCCCAAATATAGCTTTTAATGTACACCATTCAGACCGTACGCCCTATGAGAAGAACAAATGTATGCATTGAATTTACTACATTGAAACCGAATGTTCTTTAAAAAGAATAAATGTATCGAAAATGTGAGTTAGTGCAATAAAAACTTCTTTCAATTACAAACAATGTTTGTTCTAACAAAAATCATGTAGCATTCTCTAACATATTAAAAATCGTCGTTGAAACCTCAGGACTTAGTGATGACATTTATTTTATTCTTTGTAAAGAACATTAGGTCAATTCGACATCTGTCGCTTTGTAATACTCAGGACTTAAGTATGGTGGTCATTTTGTTCTTTAGGCAGTATGCAGGGTCTTAGGAGGATATATATAGCACTTATAGCGTTAGCTAGTTATAGCATGGGCCCAGGACGTTCTTCCCCTGGGAATTCAGGGAAATCCTCTCTCCTACACTCCCTAAGGAACCTACATGCCAAATTTCAGGTTCCTACGCCCAGTAGTTTTGGCTGCGTTGTCTGTCAGCAAAGATCGTGACTGTCCTGTCAGTCACTCAAGCAGAATACGGAAGAATTTTATAAAATGATTTTTATCCCGGTTTTCCCGGGCGCATTTAGCATTACTTTATTAACATGTTGTAAAAATAAATAAAATACACTTACTGTTACTTTACTTATAATACAGTATACTCGTACTGTACCTATAGACTTTGTAACAATCAGGGTATGCGGACTCGCAATGCAACAGACCCTACAGTGTTGCCTCGAATTTACCTACCTAACAACATTTTTAGGCTTTTCTCTTTCTTATCGAGTGTGTCATTTATTACTAACACTGGTGTCAGATTTTATTCAAGTCGCCTAAAGGCATCTGACATGACTGTTACGACTACCGCCATCTAGTGGCAGTACCCGTATACACACAAGTAAACTAAACAGCTAATAAGCAGGTATCCGCACGATGTTTTCCTTCACCGGAAACAGGTGGTTGTCTATGAGAACACTACCAGACATGAGTCAGATTGGTCTACAAACTCATGTGACACAGTTAGAATTTGAACCCGGGTCCTACCCGACCTCAGGCGGGTGTCATACCACTTGGCCACCACCGCTTCATATTATATTCGGGCTAAAAACGCCAGTCTCCTGTTTTCTTTATTTTCTAGCTTTGTGTATTGATTGGTTACTTTATATATATGACAATCCGATCCTCCCTAATCGATTCTAAATAAGTAATAATATAATGTTTTACAACTGAGTCTGGTCCTGCATGTGCCAGTTGTGCCATTTGAGCCTTTAGCAACAAGTAACAAGCAATTTAAATAGATGAACGTTAACTGCACGGACAATATTTGCTGCAGCCATGTCATGCTAATCGTAGTCAAGAGTATATATTGAAATACCAGCTAATGTATCCGTCTTAGTTTGTATAGTATCTTTTTAGGGTTTCGTACCTCAAAAGGCAAAAACGGAACCCTTATAAGATCACTTTGTTGCCCGTCTGTCCATCTGT